>JAFFST010046183.1:178370-205364 GCA_022414735.1 Noturus placidus | reverse complement strand
CATCTCATCTCATCTCATCTCATCTGGCTCCAGGTGGGCTGTGTTACATTTAGACATAACCCTTTTTTAACACATACACACATACACACATACACACACACTTCAGTGAGGGAGCTGTGGGACGGTTCCATTCAGGCCTGAAGTCACGACTGCACTGTTGGCTCTCCAGGTTCAGGTAAGGTAATGAGTGAAATAGATGGACCCTGTCTCAGAGTAACGCGTCTTCTCTTCGCAGCTTTCCACGCTTCTTCAATCTGATCCCTTGTGCTCTGTTCTGTTCCGCTTTAAATTGGACTCGATGAGGAACTCGACTTACTAAAAGCATGAAACTTTGTGCATGGTTCATTTTCTCCCCTGAACATGAAACAAGACACTTGTGGTGCATCTGCTTTAGACCTACTCCACCTTCATGTCTATATTACATTATATTATCTTCTTTTCATTTTAACCCTAAAATAAACCAGATTTAAAATCTGGTTTATTTTAGCGCTTCTACTAGGCCTAAATAATCTAGTTTTTCTAATTATTAAAAGTAGATAAAAATATCCATTTATACATCTGTACAACTCCAATTGTTTTGTTTGTCCATTTACATAAACACTGACTGGTTTCTTTGAATAAATGTATTGATGCTTCTGTTTTATCAAAAATAATACGTAAGTAATTAATAAGAAAGTACCATGCAAACTTTTCTAGTGTCTATATCTTAACTAAAACAAATGAGTGTCAGGTTTTTTCTCAAACGCTTTGTTGTTGCCATTAGACCCCATAAAAAATAAAACCTTACAAAGGTCCAAACCTTGGTGTCCTCAGAGAAAGTAATGGTCATGAAATAGGTCTATTCACTTTATAGTTTTGTCCCAAATGACATACGATACACTATGTACTCTACCATGTAGTGTATGAGTTTTAGAAGGGTAGAATCTTCTCAAATGGAACACTAAATTTTTTTTAATAACCTTAAGTATAAGCCGTTTTCCAGTCAATGGCAAATGACGTCAAACTCAAATAATGCCGCAGCACTAGATTTATCAGAATACCCAAAGTCAACGAAAGTGAATTTCTAGATTTTATTGTTTGCGTCAATGATTTATTTTATGCCCAACATGACCTTTTTTGATTCTGAGCAAATTTGAGCCAGCATCAGCACCCGGTAGCGCTTCTCTTCCGCTACGTAAGCAAAGCTGTGACCGTTTTTTTTTGGTTGAATAAATGCATCATCCTTGTACATCATCCTTGTAGAACTTCTTCATGTTGGAATTTTCAGTGTGAACACACTACTCGCACTATTTATACTACAAAATGGCATAGAATAGAGTATAAGTATGCGATTTGGGACACAGTTTATGTTACATTACCTCCTTGTCTTATTTGCACTCATACCTGATTGGACTCACCTTCTGTACACAGTAATAAAACGGGCAGTCTGGAGTTCACAGACATTGTAGTAGAACAGATATATGATGGTTAAATCGTGCATGACTTCAGTTAAGTCCTCATGATTCAGGGAGAAAAAACTGCTGAAAATTTGCCCTTGTGCTCCAGGCTGTAGTGCCCTACACTACCCAGAGCACTGGAGTGTCTGATCCAAAGTCGGTCTGATCCTCAGAGCACAACTGATTAAATGAGGATTTGGCTTGAGTGAAATGAGTTCCTCTGCACTGCAGGCAGTTTTAACACTCCACATCTAAATATTGTGTCTTTACTAATCAAGCTGGCTTTGAATCCTTTCTGGTCCTTTTTCCAAGGTCCACTGAAACTATTCTAAAGTCCAAAACAGACTTGCATGGATCCTGTGACTAGACTGACAGAAGTGAGAGTCCTATTAGAAGAGCATAGAAACAGATTAAGCTGGATTGGTTTTAACCTGAAGTACTTGTGTAATGTAATTAAGAGATTTGATAATCATTTAATCACTTCTAATGAAGAACAAGAGAGCTACACCCAAGGTATACCAGTTCTGTTCACTTCTCTTTTCCCCTGAACTGCTGGAACTGGGTGTAGACCTGGCCAAGCTGACAGGATAAATTAGAGTCACTGCTAACACCCTCTCCATTTTCGCAGCACAAGTGCTTGGTACACAGGACATTAAAATAAATGTGCTCTTGTTTATTGGGAAATCAATTATATAAAAGATATTTTAGTGAGACTGAGACTTCGATTTAAAGTTAGTTAGGTCCAATATCTGAGACTACATGAAGAATATGGGATTTTTAAAATTTATTTTAAAATAGAAATAAACACAAAGGTGTAAGGAAATATTGAATATCTTCAAAAGTCAAGGTTTCTTAATCACTCTTTAAATTGAAGTACATTTCCATTTATTCATTTAACAGACGCTTTTATCCAAAGCAAATTACAAATGAGAGATATTTTGTTAACATGGACCATATTGATGCTTTTGCACAAAAAGTCATATTTTCCTTGAGTTTTATCCCATGCATTGAAGCACATGTTCAGACGACACTCCAATGGATTTAATCTAACATGGGTGATCAGGTTTAATGCAAACGTATGGAATCCATGGCAGCTCGAGTGTACGCGGTCATTAATGCTACAGGGGTGATATGCCCAATACTAAGAAGCTCTAAACTTCATGTAACTATTTGTAAGATTGTTCTTCTCACTCAAGTTGCTACTGTAATGTCATTTTTCTGACCCCACTGTATTTCTTTCATATCTTTGCTTTTTGAAGTACAAACTACTGGATTAAAATGACACTTCTAGCAAGTAATCACTTAAACCAAAGTACCTTCCTGAATGAAACCAATCCATCTTGATTGGGGCTGTAGTAGTCATGCAGTTGGAGTAGTTCGTTATAGCACAAAGGAAACTGATCTCAAACTCAGCGTGAATTCTTTTGATCCCAAGCAAAGTGTGCTACGTCATGCTGCTTTGTTAATTATGTAGCTTGCCAGTTTCCACATTCATGCCGCTAAATCTTGCCTTTTTAAGCCTCGGAAGGTCCTAATCCTCTCGTTATGACCAATATTATGCTGTCTGGAAGGCTTAGGGCATTCCCAGGGTCTTTAATTCAGTTCACGAAACTGAAGACAAAAAGCAGCAGCTGTTCGACGTCTTTGAGTTTTTCACTTTGAGTTTAATAAAGTATTAACCGGCAGTACTTCAATAAATCCAACTAAAATATTGAGGCAGTACTAAACTATGGCATCATTTATGACACTGATTCTTATTGTGTGAAAGCTTTGTTGTCCAAAGATTGATGTAAAAATTTAAGCTCTCTGTCAAAAGAGAGAGAGAAAAATATTTTTATGAAAAATCCTACCCACACAAATTTGGCAAAAGCAGTTGCAGTCTCTTTTGAATAAAGAGACACAGAGCTTTGGAATTAGCAAGATTGTTGTCCCTTCCTGCCTTTTGAAGAACATCTTTTCTGTCATATTGATCTTTTGAAGCGGCTCTGAATGTGAAATCCCACATAAATATTTATTTTCTTTACTTCTTTAGAAAGCAGCATAAAGCTCACTATGTATTCAAATATGTATAGTATTACAACGGCGTTTCACTTCATTTCACTATTGAGTTCTATGAAACACAAACCTGGGTATTGACCAGTGCCCTTATTTGTAATTTTGAAATAACTTAAAAGAATGCTGGTGCTGAGCGTTTTTCTTACAAAACAATTTAAAGAACTATTTAATCTAAAGTAAAGTGATCCAGTAGTGGGAAAACAGTGGAATTTCCATTTGAATGAAATTCGGCACCCAAACAAAGCTACGACACAAAATGCTAGTGTTTGTGTGACAAAACAATACTTCATCTTCTATTTGAAATATGAGCATCAGATACTGGCCCTCTGCTCCAGAATCTTATCAGTGAAAATCATCTCTGATAAGAAGAATGAAGGCTCTTTGCACTCGAGAGCCAACATGCTGCCCTGAAGTAACTGAGCTGCCTGTGCTATTGATCTACTGCCATTTATTTTGTGCAGAGTGAAGTGAAATCATGGCAAGGACCCAGAGTCCCCATCAGCAACCTCTACACATTGAGAGAGTAAGAATGCATGGTAGTCAATACTTCCAATGTCAGAAATTAGTAAACAGGGCACTTCTAGAGTTCCTGTCAGGGAGAATACTGAGCACGGCATTCAGGAATCATACTCCAAGCATTTTCTCACAGAGTAAAAGAACAGGTAACGTTTCTCTAAAGGCTTGTCTGCAGCTCTCTTGTGGAAAAAGGACAAAGGATGGTGTTTAGTGTAGAACATCTGTCTGTCAGCAGGAAAGTGATCTTACTTCATCTCGATAGCACCTTGAGTTCTCCAGTGACTACAAGTACAAAGTATCACTGTTTTTCATACTACAGATAGGGCCACTTTAGTAAAGAGTATAAAGAAATACATACATTATATGTGAAATCTGCTCACAGACTACATGAAAATAGAATTGTGTTCTTTTGCATTGCTTATAATGAACAATGTTATTTTAGCACAATCTATTGAATGCTGGTGAAATAAGGAAAATACGTAAATCTGCAGATAATATAACCTCAATAACTGATTCTGCTGTTAGTGAGCCATTTCAGAGATCTTTCTCCACTACTATAAATACAACTTTGCTGATGATGACATGACACTAATTGCATTCTGTTAGATTAGAATACAATTTACTGTATTTCCTAGTGCACCAGTTTTAAGCAAGAATTATGGATACTATTTTATTTCTTAGTCCCCACTGTGTTGCCAATCTTGGAAATTCTGTAAGACCCTCAATATCAATCGAGATCGTTCTGTATCATGCAGACCTCTATTGTGATAGAGGGATGCATGGTGGTTTAGTGCTTAGCATGTTTTCCTCACATCTCCAGGGTTGAGGGTTCGATTCCCAGCTCCTATCTATGTGCATGGAGTTTGCATGTTCTCGCCTAGTTTCCTCTCCCAGTCCAAAGATGTGTTGTAGGCAGAGTGACGTCTATAAATTGTCTGTAGTATGTGAATGGGTGTGTGTGTGTGTGTGTGTGTCTGTCTGTGTGTGTGATTGTGCCCTGTGATGGGTTGGCACCCTGTTCAGTGTGTCCCCTGCTTTGTGCCTCAAGTTATCTGGGATAGGCTCCAGGCTCCCTGCAAACCTGTGTAGGATAAGTGGTAGAGAAAATGGATGGATAGATGGATTAGGTGTCGCACATAAATAATAATTAATGATTTAATGATCTTGCAACAAATAATTTAATATGTGTGGCGGTCTGGGAAAACCTGAATGGCCAAAATAAGGGTTTTTCTGCCTATAACATACTTTGACACCTCCACATTAAAATCCCCAAATTATATGAAATAAAAACTGAATTTCTTTTAAATTGACCTGTTGGGTAAGGAGCCAATTTATGTCAGGTTGTCTAAAGATCTCTAAACCTTGCTAGCTACGTGTGATTTCCTCACATAGTTAATGGCATGCTTTGAAAAGTTTTTGGATAGTGGATATGAGCCTAATCAATTCAGTCTGTAATACATTTACATTTAGCAGACGCTTTTATCCAAAGCGACTTACAAATGAGAGCACACTCACACACCAATGGTAGCAGAGCTGCCATGCAAGTGCTAGCTTGCCATCGGGGGCAACTTAGGGTTCAGTGTCTTGCCCAAGGACACTTCGGCATGGGATCACCCGGGCCGAGATTTGAACCACCAACCCTACGATTAGTGGATTAGTGGACAACCTGCTCTACCGACTGAGCCACAGCCGCCAGGCTGTAATAGGATATCAGCTGTCTAAATGGCAGCGATACTCCCACACCTCAGTGGAGCTGAAATGGAATCTTTAACCTTTCACTTTTGGGGTTAACCATACCTGAAGTAAGGAATGAAACACGACTTAAAGTAAGGAATAAAACACAACAAGGTGTAGTGTTATAGGTGGTGTGGTATGACCTGACACAAAGTATAGGGCTGTGGAGGGGGGAGGGGACCAAATCTAAAAAATGCTGTAGACATTATCCTTTACTCAACCTTTTCCGCAGTTTTAGGGCAAGACGTGTCATGTGACATCATCACAACACACATTCAGCCAAAGCACTCTTCAATTCACGTGCGTCAAACACAACTACAGCTAAATGGTCTCATTTACCAACAGAGATCACTGTGAAAGACCGTGCAAAACATTTTTTCAAGTAGTTTTCTGCAAAAAAAAGCACAAAATTACAAATTGCATCACAAAAAAAAAAAGAAGAAAAAAAAAAAACGAAATCCTGTATGAACTTTGTACTGGTTACATGATTTGGATGTAAATTACCCTCAAATTACAGCTGAAAGTCTACACTTATTCATTCTATTAATAGCTTCACCTTTAATATACTGTGGTAGACAACTAAAATAATAATTTTGTCAATGTCCAATTATTTATGGACTGTATTTGCGGAACCTGAATATTAATCACAATTAAGCAATAAATAAAGAAAAAATATTAATCCCAATATCGCAACTATGTATTAATTGCGATAGATAAAGTATCCTGTCACATAATTGAATTAATTTCATCCCTTCTTTCCATTCCACATATATTCATGACGCTATTTAGTACATTGTTTTTCCTACAGTGGTATTGCGTAGCTTGCCTGGAGATCATGTTGCTTGAATCTATACAGGACTATTATGTCATGCTCTACTGATGTACCCATTATGAGCAGGTTGAAAGGATCTATTCCTGGAATCGGAAAGTCCGAGCTGAAAGGTTTGTTTACATACAAACAAGCATTTCTGAAAAAAGATAAATGACCTATTTCATGATCACAGACAGCAGGACAACAGGGTCAATTAATGTGGAACAGTTTCACCACAATATACCACAAATATCACAATATGAAATTGACCATCTTCTCTGATTGCTTTATGTCATTAAAAGTTCATACTCAGGTAGTGCCAGTATAATCACACATCATCTCAACCACATTTGCAGAGACCAGAGAACTTGTGACTTAAACAGCCAGACTCATTGATTGGGGAAAAAGGTTTGTAGATCATTATATGTATTAAATACTGGAACAATGGTTTCTGACACCATTTTATTTAAACAGTTATTTACTCCTGTGGTTTAGAATCAGGCATGTTGCATGGCGTAACCCTCAATGAATGCATTCTGTCCCAGCCCTGTGGAAGCAAAACATCCCTGTAACATTATTATTGAATTATAAGGCCTCCACTATGCTTCACAGTTGGGAGCTTTCCTTTCTATTTTTGGTATGAAGGGCTTTGTTTTTTGAAGCACGACATTGTATACATGTACCACAAACTTCTCAGAGCACATGATATTGTTCTAACAGTGCTGTGGAACATGCAGGGGGTCTTTAACAATCTTGAGATGGATAGCAATGTTTTTATGGACAGTAGTGGATTTTTTTTTCATCTTAATCTCCATGAACCCTACTCTTGTTCAGTGTTTTTTGTTTTTATTTTTTATGACAGACTCACGAACCCAGATCTTTATCTATTATCTTGTGCAAGAGGTGTCAGGAGATTTTTAGCTGCTGTCCTGGGGCTCTTTTTCTCATGTTTGTGGATTTTACAGAATCTCTTGAACTGTACACCATGGAACGCCATTTCCAGCAGAGAGGAGCCTTGTTTTTCTTCTGTTTGTAATTTTCAGGGTGGAGACTCAAGTCCTAAGAATTCCTTCTGTAGCCCTTTCCAGTTTTGACAGTTTTAACAGCGGTCCTTTAAAATCTCTTTGAAATAGTCTGTGAACTACTTAAGCAGAATGATGTTGTGAAGAGCAGCTAATTAAATTGTGCTTTTTGTATATGGCAGGTCAGGTCAATCTTAGACCTAAAGCCCTGTTCACACCGGGACGATTATTGCAGTGCGAAAAACAGTCCGTTTAACACCCCAATGGCTCTCAATGAGTGTTTACACCAGGCGTAAAATGCGGGGTTCGTTTTTTTAAAAAAGTACCCGACCAATGAGATTTGTGCTTTTGTTCACATGCCTGGAAACACGGAAGTTACATAAAAGTACGACTTGATGGCACTCAAGTACAAAAGCGTCTTAACCAAAGCCGAAAAAGAAGACAAAGAAGAAGAAGCAAGCCCCTACCATTTTAGTAGGAGTGCATAAGTAACCTACCTGAAATAAAATGCTCACTGCTAATAAATCCTTCTACCTACACACATAAACAAGGTGTCATTTGAAAGAACCAGATTCAGAATTACACAATAAACACCATATAAGAATATTTATTATTCTGTGGCTTTTTTTGACAACACTGAAATGCAAACATATATTCTAAATGATCCATTTCATTATTTCACTGTTGTTTTCTACATTAAATAGCATCATTTGTTTCTTTGTCTCTTCCCTGCAAATGATAATCTGCTGATTGATAGTCCATTGTATTTATTTTGCACCTGGCAAATATATGCTTATATATATGCTTATGTCCTCTTATTCAAATAGCTAAGTGCCCCATTGAGGCGTTGTATTATCATACTGACCTTACATAGCGAGTTTGTAAAAAGTTTGTAAATACAGCTCTCTTCTTCTTCTTCTTCTTCTTCTTCTTCTTCTTCTTCTTCTTCTCAGTGATGAGCAGGTGTCAGAAACGGAAAGTTATGCAGCTCAACCTTGTGTACCGGGGTATTTCTGCTTTTAAATAAGTGCCATCTACAGTCAGGTTCATTCAGTGCGTCGCTGGAGTTTAAGGCCTGGGTGTGAACACAATAAAACGCGTTGAAAAATGGACTGTTTAACATGCTGCGAAAAACATCTCGGTGTGAACAGGCCCTTAATGTACCGCAAACTTCAGATATTCAAAAGGACATGATCATGGGGGTTCACATACAGTTTCCATCTATGATCTCAATTAAAATGTTATATTGTGAGTTAAACTGTAAAACTATTTAATAAAACAAAGTAGTAAAATGTTTTTTATTCATTTACACAATATATGGTATGTAATTTATCCATATTTTCCTGGACATCCATCTATAGCTGTATCTTGTATATTGCTTAGAAATAAAACAAACAATGTGATGTTATTGGCTATTATTTACAGTTATTAATTACTGTTTGCAGAATATCATGCACCTAACTTCACTGTGGCTAAGCTATTATGGCCATGTAGCTTGTAGTGTACTGTAATTAGCATTTTCTATTGGCTTTTTTGTTGTTTTATTTTCCCCCATTTTCTTCCCCAATTTAGTCACCTAAGAATTCCAGGGGGTGTCCCTATCATACCACCGCAACCAACTGGGAAGGCTAACACCTGCTTCCTCCGAGACCCGTGAAGCTAGCCAAATGTACTTTTTGTGCTCATGCTGTGTCGCAGGGTAGAGTATTATACCAGAGGAAAGAGTGATCTGCCCTTTTCCACATACACAGAGCTCACAGTAGCCCACGATTGGCTAATGTCACTCTGATTGGAAGGGAAAAGAAAGTATGTCATCCCACCCTTAATACATAAATAATTATTGATATGCCGATCTCTGAGATTTTCTGAACATTTTACACAACAGATTATAAACAAGAACTCATATCTGACTCTGTTCTGCCTGAGTTCCTGAGAGTGTCAATAAAAGGAATAACTGGGTAACAATCAATGCCAGTGCTGACTGAAAAGCCAACAGCTGGGGGATGGGATATGAAAAAAACTGACAAAAGA
The DNA here is from genome assembly GCA_022414735.1 of Noturus placidus. Lineage (NCBI taxonomy): Eukaryota > Metazoa > Chordata > Actinopteri > Siluriformes > Ictaluridae > Noturus > Noturus placidus. The sequence continues at coordinate 195,759 of JAFFST010046183.1, read as the reverse complement.
CAAATGCAGTTATACTGTACATCAGGTAGTAAAATAACACTACCTATGCTAGCTTTTGTGTCACATCATTACAAAGAAACCAGCTTATTGCTTTAAAACCGATTACATATAGTATCATGAAAGGATGTTTAAAATATAGATTAGAATTTCAAGGATGGTATTTTTAATGGTATTTTAACACCGATTTTTCTTTAATTTATACATGCTTTTGTGCGCAAAATGTATTACCTTAGTGAAAGGTGCTACGGGATTAATTTTCGAGTTCTGATATCTTGAGGAATTCAAAAGAGTTGGTGTAAATGTCAGACAGTGACGGCATTATATAACTTTATGAGAATTTTATGTTCTCAAAAAAAAACAATACTTGAGCATTATTCATTGTAAAAAGTTTCCTTTTGTTGTCCTTTTTTTGTTATTTACATTTGATTGTCATTCAATATAGCGAAGTATTAGCAGATAATTCTTTAAATGTCTTAAATATACTGTGAGGATTATATTATCGTTAAGCATTTTTATCCTATTTACTGTATTTAATTCTAATTTGTTTAATTTGCATACACTTCCTCATGAAAGATACATGCCTCCTACAACACTTCACACATTGTCATCCTACATAAATGACCAATTATGACAATTTCTATTGTGAATGTGCCACTTGCAGCAGTGACAGTAGTCTGTAAAGCAAGAGTTCCTGGTCTGAGTACTGGGAAACCACCTCCTAATGAAGCATATTGAAATGCCAGAAAATGTCAAACTGCTTCGGGTGGAATATTTAAGGCATCCTCATTTTCTTTTTGTAATCCTTTACAGCAATATAATTTTAATATTACAGGGAACATTTGATATGTTTTTTTTATGTGGAACAGATATGGGATCTGATTTCTTTGTAATCTTTGGTGGATATTCAGATAGCTGTGATCTCTCTCATAGTCATTTACATACATTTACATACATCGGGGCGGCTGTGGCTCAGTCGGTATAGCGGGTTGTCCACTAAACCGCCACCCGTGGGGTTGGCGGTTCGAATCCCGGCCCGGGTGATCCCATGCCGAAGTGTCCTTGGGCAAGACACTGAACCCTAAGTTGCCCCCGATGGCAAGCTAGCACCTTGCATGGCAGCTCTGCTACCATTGATGTGTGAGTGTGCTCTCATTAGTAAGTCGCTTGTAAATGTAAAAATGATATTTCTGTAAAGCTGCTTTGAGACAATGTACCATTGTAAAAAGCGCTATACAAATTGATTATTATTATTATTATTATTATTATACATTTACCTAGTGTGAAGTTCTGGCTGCACATTCCAACAGATCTACAAAATGTTCTCTATTAACATCCTTTCATGTAGCTGTAGCTACAACACCAACTGCACCACGCTCTGTTGGCCATCTTGAACTGAATTATATGTTCAATGCAGAAAAACAAGGCAAAATTATTCCCCAACCAGTATGAATGAGGCAGTACTATACCACGAATAGGTATAGTACTAATGGTGCATTTTGAGTAATGGATGCTAGGTATTATATGCACAGCTGTGATGAACGTAAGAATGACAGCAATAAAAAAAATATATCAAGAATTGTGCTGAGGCTGAGAGATGGAATATTGGATAGTGTGAATGTTTATGAATATTACATTTTCAAAAGCAACTCTTAAGCAGTATGTACTCTATTGCACTTGTGTTGTTGGGGAATTGAACTTTTATACATAGCTGGACAGTTGATAAAACTTTTAGTTAGGTCCACATTGAGAAATGTCATCTTCTTCATAGTTGATGTACCATGATGCCAAATGTACAGTATAGTATACACCAAATACTACTTTCTAATCTCTGTAATGCTATGCATTAATTCCTCAATAAACTGCTCTGACTGTTTAATTTAAAAAGAGTTAAATTCTGGTTTACAGTTACCTGTCAGGTTACATCAACTAACATTACTGTGATCAGTTAAGGTACAATAACTAGAAATCCGATTTGGTTAACCATATTATGAATAGTGTACAGTTTACAAATCGACAATTGCCCTCATAAACACATATTTATGTCTTATGTTCCTGCATAAACTCATTTATATCAAAGCTACAGTATGTCAGATGTGAATCTATAATGTATGACTTGCATATCTCTAAACAAGAAGTTCAAATCCGGTAGCGTCTCATGACAACTATATGTTAGGTGTGATTAAGTCTATGGGCAAACCTAAAGTGCTCTCTGAGGTCAGTTGAGAACCAATAATCACTGCTAGTTTTTTTCATATAATAGACTACATCCTGCCACTACATTATCAGGAGGTTGCATATTGAATTTGAACTAGAGAAGCTACATGGGAGGTAAAAAAAACAAAATAACAACAAAAAAACATGGGAAATAAAAAAAGACCTTCCTAACGAGGTCCACGCCAGCTAGTTACAGCTATGTTGGCACTTATTATATGGCAAAACTAGCAGTGATTATTGGTTCTCAGCTAACCTCAGAGAGCACTTTAGGTTTGCAATTGGTAAGAGTGTGTTGGTTTAATTCCTCAACTTACAGTGGGGGAAAAAAGTATTTGATCCCCTGCTGATTTTGTACATTTGCCCACTAACAAAGAAATGATCAGTCTATAATTTTAATGGTAGGTTTATTGGAACAGTGAGAGACAGAATAACAACAAAAAAAGCATGTAAAAATGTTATAAATTGATTTGCCTTTTAATGAGGGAAATAAGTATTTGACCCCCTCTCAATCAGAAAGATTTCTGGCTCCCAGGTGTCTTTTATACAGGTAACGAGCTGAGATTAGGAGCACACTCTTAAAGGGAGTGCTCCTAATCTCAGTTTGTTACCTGTATAAAAGACACCTGTCCACAGAAGCAATCAATCAATCAGATTCCAAACTCTCCACCATGTCCAAGACCAAAAAGCTCTCCAAGGATGTCAGGGGCAAGATTGTAGACCTACACAAGTCTGAAATGGCTACAGGACCATTGCCAAGCAGCTTGGTGAGAAGGTGACAACAGTTGGTGCGATTATTCGCAAATGGAAGAAACACAAAAGAACTGTCTATCTCCCTCGGCCTGGGGCTCCATGCAAGATCTCACCTCGTGGAGTTGTAATGATCATGAGGAATCAGTCCAGAACTACACGGGAGGATCTTGCCAATGATCTCAAGGCAGCTGGGACCATAGTCACCAAGAAAACAATTGGTAACACACTATGCCGTGAAAGTGCTAAAATCCTGCAGTGTCCCTGCTCAAGATACACATACACATAGCACATACATACCGTCTGAAGTTTGCCAATGAACATCTTAATGATTCAGAGGACAACTGGGTGAAAGTGTTGTGATCAGATGAGACAAAAATGTAGCTCGTTGGCATCAACTCAACTCACTGTATTTGGAGGAGGTGGAATGCTGCCTATGACACCAAGAACACCATCCCCACCGTCAAAGATGGAGGTGGAAACATTATGCTTTGGGGGTGTTTTTCTGCTAAGGGGACAGGACAACTTCACCGCTTCAAAGGGACGATGGACGGGGCCATGTACCGTCAAATCTTGGGTGAGAACCTCCTTCCCTCAGCCAGGGCATTGAAAATAACAAGTAATTACTAAGTCATTACCAAGTACTAAGTCATGTTTTGCAGCGGGGTCAAATACTTATTTCCCTCATTAAAACGCAAATCAATTTAGAAAATTTTTACATGCGTTTTTCTGGATTTTTTTGTTGTTATTCTGTCTCTCACTGTTCAAATAAACCTACCATTAAAATTATAGACTGATCATTTCTTTGTTAGTGGGCAAGCGTACAAAATCAGCAGGGGATCAAATACTTCTTCCCCAACTGTACTTCAACAGCAAGTCTTTGGTTCTCAGCCCTGAATGTTGCACAACTCTCTCACTTCCACTGTAGGCTTGGGTCATGCTGAATCGAGGGAGTAGGTGGGTGGATATGAGGCTGGTTTTCTGAGCTGAGCATCAGGGAGACTAGGCTCGATTCCATGGTTATTTGTAGGAAACGCTTGTTTTGTTTAGTGGAAAGAGCTCAATTTAGTGGCCTGGTGCTGCATTGTCTTGCATGATAAAGCAGGGTTGTTGTTTGTTTGTTCTTAAAATCAGGGATAAAGCATAATTTAACTTCTGGTTGCAATTGGTGGTGTGAAGTGCAGTTCAGTTATCACGTTCCATCCTAATACAATTCAAAAAACTTTCCCTGAGGCAAGCGAATGCTTAATTGTCATTTGAAATTAAATTAACATTGACTGACAATGTCTTAAAGAGTCTCTCTTCAGCTTTCAGCTTTGGCCTGCTGGTACAAGATAGGTTGAGCTGTGTGGATGGATTGACAGCAAAGGCAGATAATAAATTAGTGTTTATATGACCATGTATAGCTTATGTACCCATTAGAATATTTGAACTTTTTTCCATTTTAATCTTAGCTGGGGTGTGACACGTACATCATCACTAAAACATTCAGTGTGGGAGTTAGTGTAAGTTGGATTTACCTGTATGCTGAACATTGCCCTTTTAAAGGTTTTATGTATGTACCTACTGTAACGTTCTGTTGCTGTTTTCCGTCTTGCAGTATAAACCCCAGAGTTCTGAACGGACCCATTGGCCCAGTCACCATGGCAACAGCAATGACCCCCGAGCCCCTGACGCCGCTGTCACGGTGGTATCTGTACGCCATCCATGGCTACTTCTGCGAAGTCATGTTCACGGCAGCATGGGAGTTTGTGGTCAATTGCAACTGGAAGTTTCCTGGTGTGACGAGTGTGTGGGCGCTTTTTATCTATGGAACCTGCATCCTGATCGTTGAGCACATGTACCTGCGCCTGCGTGATCGCTGCAATGTCTTACTGCGCTGCTTCATATACACCTTGTGGACATACATGTGGGAGTTTGGCACAGGGCTGCTGCTGCGTCAGTTCAACGCCTGCCCTTGGGACTACTCACAGTTCAAATACAACTTCATGGGCTTGATCACAGCTGAATACGCCGTGCCCTGGTTCTGCGCGTCATTCATTGTGGAGCGCCTGGTCATTCGCAACACGTTACGGCTGCGCTTTGACGAGTGGGCCGAGCCTGCCCAGATTGGAAGAAGTGGTGGAGGGGAAAGAGGAGGAGCAAGGAGAGGAAGAGGAGTTGCCACCAATGCCAATGGCTATGTGAAAGTGGACTGAGTGAGAGTTGTTTCTCTCTCCGTCTTTGAAAATGTATTGGTCCAGTCTTTTCTTTACTCCTAAAGAAGTTTCCAGCTTTCTCCTAGCCCACACTCTGGGAGGGAGCGATGTTAAGATTCAGTTGGTGTGGATCAGTGAAAAAAAAAACAAACAACAAAACCACAGCTAGAATAAAGTGTGTGGTTTTAGTGCCTCACAAAGGAAAACTGCAGTCCTAAATAATTCTGATATGCCTCACTCAGGCAATCCCTAGCAGCCCATTAGCCCATGGAAGATACAGAGGTTTTTATTGTGTAGCTTGTATCATTTCCCCATGCCTGTACTGTACCTCCCAGACCAGTCCATCCACTTCAAACACATTAGGATGGATAAGGAGTAGGAAAAAAACACGAGAACTTACATCTTGAAAAACAGAAAAATGGGCCAGAAAATAAGGAATGCTAAGAAAAATCAATCTTTTTTTTGTTAGCATATTAAAGCTAAGTGTGTAGTAGCAAAAGCAAATAACTGTTAGGGTAAAGAATTTGAATTGTTGAAGTTTGTGTTATTTATTAATATTTATCGAATGGTAGTTAATTACCTTATTATAGGCTTACAGTATGTTGTATATGGTGCCCTAAAGTAATGCATTGGACTTGAATCTAGACTATTTATAATGAACAAAAAAGGAATGCTTGAATATGCATGAGAATAGTGTCTTCCAGATTTTTTTAACAAGAGGCAAATCTGAAATGTATTCTGTAAAAAAAAAAAAACATGTTTATTTTTAACCATGTGGATTAAGACACAAATGAGTACTGGATTGTATGAACTTGTACTGCTGATAGTTAGGATTTAAATATGGGATGTTTTAAAATATTGTGTGAATATACTGAAAATAACGTTGAGAGAAGTTTGGAAAAAACGTGATTTGCTGCTATGTTCTTTCTTGGTCCAAAAGATCTCTGTATTAATTAAAAAGTGACCAGGCCATGTGCACCATAGTCCCTAAAAATAAAAATAAAAGGTTTTCTAGGCTCTAGAATTAAAAGTCCAAACATGAAGGAAAACAAAACAAAACAAAAGCAAACAAACTAAACCAAAAAAAAATACTGGCTAAAACAAATTTTTTGTACATTGATTAAAATCTTTAATGTGAACAACTTAATGCATGTTAAATTATGGTTGATAATGATCTCACAAAGTTTTAAATATATGTTTTTATTGTACTGAAGTAGATGCTGAACTTGTATCAAAATCCAGAATACCCCATGTATTTATTCAGTGAAAATAATACATTTTACTGGAAGCACCATCGAAAAAATACCTGAACACACCATCTTTTTAAAGATAATAAAATAAAAATAATCACGGGTCATTCAAATATTCCCCAATATTAACATTATAGACCATTTAGGAGCTTCAAAGTAAAAATGAGTATCTTAACTGGGAGCCAGTGTAGACTGAAGAAATTCTGAGGGAATATTATCCTAAGGTTTGATACATATCAGAACAGTTGCTACATATATGCTATAATCTGATGACGAGCTGATCTGGGGGAGGCAATCAGGAGAATATATCCATGATTAAGCTGAGAACACACGATCATCTTTAGCTTCTTGTTTCACTGTAGTATCTGTTACCATTCACTGAAGCATTCTTGTTACCATGACATATCTGTCTTTTGACATGGTCATCTCAGTCTCTTAACTGAACCCCATTCAAAGCCTATGAGCTGAAGACGAGAGTCCAGAAGAGAGGACCTAGGACCCTGGCAAATGTGGACAGATTCTGTTTTGAAGAGTGTCTCAGTTATTCAGCTCTGTGACTCAGCATTGTAGGAGAAGACTCAGAGATTTTTGCACGCATGCACGCACGCACACAAACACACACACACACACACACACACACACACACACACACACACACACACACACACACACACACACCTAATCACCTAATTAACCCAATTAAATAAATGAGACAAAAATATTATACCTGGTCATTTGTTTATTGAGGAAAATGATCCAATATTAAACATCTTTGTGTGCTAAAGTATGTGAACCTTTTCTTTCAGCATTTGGTGTGACCCTTTTGTGCCGTAATAACTGTAGCTAAACATGTCCAGTAAGTATTGATCAGTCCTGCACATTGTCTTGGAATTTTAGCCCATTCTTCAGTGCAGAACAACTTCAACTCTGGGATGTTTCTGGGTTTCCTCACATGAATTGCGTGCTTCAGGTTCTTCCACAACATTTCTATTGGATTAAGGGCAGTGCTTTGACTTGGACATTAACTTTAGGGCCTGTAGTTGATTAGAAGTTGCCCTGGGTATGGGATCCTTTGTGGCCCTGAGTCGAGTGTAGCATTACAAAGTAACACATTACTGTAATCTAATGACTTTTTCTGATAACACTAATGTAACGCATTACATTTTAGATTTATATTTACTGATCTCAATAGAATTACATTACTGGCGTTACAAATTTATTGTTAAGAAAACAATATTAAGTAAAATGCATTTTTTAAAAAAAAAATCACGTTTTGCCCTGAAGATTTTTTCTTTAGCCCTGATAAATTCTCCACTTGGAGCGGTTTGTCACTGCGTAACTGAACGTCAGTAATAGAAGACGGCTGTGTTGTAATTTTATATCCTCAGTGAACGGAGGTGAGACCAATCAGACAGGGTTTACAGGAAAATATGTGGAAACACTCATGTTTTCTTGACTGACAGCTCTCAATTCTGACAAATGCTAGCTCACACAGTTCAGTGTGAGGAAAAATGGATATACACCATACAGGTTTTTTTAAACCAGGAAGGGGGAAACAGAAACAGCAATAGCCTCTGATGCTGAGCAGGAAAACAAGGTGTCTAAGGTCTATATGAGTTCCAGTTTACATGAACATGATCTGAGCAGAGCATAAGGAAATATAATATACTTTGTATGGCACTGTAGCAGCTAAACCCAGACAGTGATAGCTTAGCTGTGTCTCCTGTTGACTAGATTACACCTGATTGTCATCCCATTAATTGAAAGCACCGGACTAATTTCATCATCAAATGAACTTCTAATCCTGGAGGTTCACATACTTTTGTCAAGCACAGATATGTAATATTGGATCATTTTCCTCAATAAATAAATGACCAATATGTTTGTCTCATTTGTTTAATAGGGATCTCTTTGTATACTTAGGGTTAGGTAAGTAGTTGTTTGAAAATCTGATGATGTTTTAAGTCATATTTATGCAAATATACAGAAAATTATAAAGGGTTCCAAAACTTTCAAGCACCACTGTCTATGTATATGTGGCAGTTTTAAAGCTCTCAGTGTAAGCTTAAGCTTGTTAACAACAAAGTATTTTTTTACCCATTAAAACTGTGGGGCCGATTGCAGATTCAGGAATCATAAGCATAAAAAAATGATAAACTAAGGCTATGTTAGAGAGTATCTGACCAAGATGAGATGAGAAAAGTCATCTTTCTAATACTGATTCTTGGGGAAGCCTCCTTGTGTCAGTCGTGTAAAAGCAGAGCAAACCAAACAAAATGCTGCCTACGTGAGAGGTAAGAATGAAATCACTTACCGGCTGTACCAGTGACTCCCATGAGCATCTCTAGGCGGATGATGAGAATATGATGCCATATTGTAAAGCCATTACTGAACCAGTAGAATAGCAAATGCAATAGAACAGGTAGATCATATTTGAGACCACATGTACATTCATGGGAAAAAGAAAGTACACAACACATCAATTCTCTGTGTTTATATATCAGGGCCTAAATATCAATTGTGGAGCCATCATGCACAGCACCGTCACCATCAGAGAATCACCACAAACACCTCATACCAATTGTCAAGCATGGAGGTGGAGGGGTGATGATTTGGGCTTGCTTTGCAGCCACAGGCCCTGGGAAACCTGGAGTCTTTGAGACAACGATGAACTCCACTGTATGCCTCAAATGTGAGGCCATCTGTCCAGCAACTTAAGCAGGGCTAAAATTGGGTCATGCAACAGGACAATGATCCTAAGCACACCAGCAAATCAACATCTGAATGGCTAAAGAAGAAAAAAAGTCACGGTTTAGAATGACCAAGTCAAAGTCCAGACCTCAACTCCATTGAAATGCTGTGGCAGGACTTTAAGATGGCTGTGCTTAAACGAATGCCCTCAACCATCATTCAAGCCACGTTGTACAGAAGAGTGGGCCAAAATATTTCCAAAACAAAGTAAGAGACTGAAACTCCTACGGAAAACATTTACTTCAAGTTATTGTTGCTAAAGGTGTTTTCACATGTTACTGAATTATACGGTGTACTTATTCCCCCCCTCACCTGGGTTCTGAATGTTGGTTTACTTTATAAGAAAAAATGAGTACTTATTGAAATCTGTTTTTTTTTTTGTCACCTATTTGTTTATAGAAGTTGGTGAGGAACACACAATTGTTAAATAGACTCTGATAAATAAAAGCATAGAATTGAAGGAAGGTATGCTTTTTTCTCATGAGTGTAAATCTGGTAAAGGGCAGCTGTGGTACAATGTTCAATGTGTCTTAATCCTTAACAATGCACATTAGTGCTTAAACCTTAATAACAACCTAATAACACTTAGTGTCAATGTTATATATTCTCTTTATTGATAACTATTTATTGCCAATGGACAATGTGGTACTGCATGAGAGCAGTGCTTTTTAAGACCACACAGGCAGTGAAGAGAAATTATAACATTGACAAATGGTCTGTATTCCACCAAATCTGCTCTTCTAGCACAAAATCAGTGAACACATTTACCAAACCTTGAGTGACCAATAGCATATAAACCCAATTCTATATAACCATACCAACTTGAACCTTGACCAACCCCAACATATTATCACACACTCATGAACTATATCTATATCACCTAACCCCTATTATCCATAACACTAATTTAGAAAACTCCACCATATCCACAAAACCCAACCTTAAAAAACCTTACCACAGGTTTCAAATAAACATCAACTTCAAGCCACTAATTCTACCACACATTACACATTACATACTCAGGCTAGCCATAATCATGAAACCAACAAAGAATATTCAAGAATAACTCAACATGGGACAACCACATGCACATAAATTAACCCAGACTATCAATATTTATCTACCCTAACAAACCATACTAATATATCCAGTGGAAAGCTTTGTAAGACCAGCAAATGGTCAGACAGGTGAACCATCTTTGCCAGCTGTAATCTGAGGTTGATAGGAACAGTTCTCTGAAAATTTGCTAATAATGCTACATTGCAAGCAAGTTGTTTTTAAGAAATGATCACAATTGTAAGGCAATTAGAAAGTCTTTAGTAACTGCTTTATCCTGGCCATGGGCACAGTGAATCTGGAACATATCACTGGAGCTTTGAGGCAACAGTGCTACATGTTGCACCACCATGACACCCATCTCAAACATTTCATTGACTAATTTTGTTCAATAATAAAAAAGGTAGAAAATTACCAATTTGACCAACTTGGCCTGTGTTTCAACAGCTGGTAGCTGCTCAGACCAAGGTGCAGTATTCAGCTGGGCAAGCCAGTTTTGATTATTTAGTACCCATAAACATACTTGGCATACCCAGTAGACATGATTAGCCATACCTCATTAAACCTTAATAAACCATCCCCACAACCATACCCACAGATATAATAAAAAACAGTTTCAGACTGACCGCAGCTACATATCCATCTAGTCTTAAAATAACCATAACCCCTAAGCCTATTTCCAACCCTCTTAGGTGGTATATGAATGAAATAATTTCAGTTAATTAATTAATAACTGATTAACAATTTAAGTACATTCAATGACTTATTTCTAGTTAGTCCTCAGAGTCCAATTAGTTCATTATTAAGAAATTGTTGTTTTTGAGACGAACCTTATTAATCGTGTAAGATGTAATGTTATATTTTTCCCACCAGGTGTCCTTATTACACCACCACAAAAAAATTGGTGGTGCTTTCAACCTACACATAAAAGCTATGTTTTTAGTCTAATGGCATTAATATCAGACTTTTAGAACATTAGTCAGTTTTAGAACATTGTGTTTATGCAACATTATTCATTAGAATAGATACGGACACTATACTGTAAAAACAGCATCTTTCAGTTGAGATGTTAAACCGAGGCCCTGACTCTCTGTGGTCATTAAAAATCCCCCATTGGCCCTTATCTGTCATGGCCCCGTAATAATCTCCATCTCTGAATTGGCTACATCACTCTCCTCTCCTCTCCACTAATAGCTGGTGTGTTGTGGGTGTTCTGGTGCACTATGGCTGCTGTTGCATCATCCAGGTGGATGCTACACACTGGTGGTGGTTGAGGAGATTTCCCCCCATACTATGTAAAGCACTTTGAGTGTCTAGAAAAGTGCTATATAAATCTAAGGAATTATTATATGTTGATTGAATGGAAATGCCTTTCTTACCCATTATTAACTAACCTATTCTATTTTATGGTCTGCTGTTGTCAGCTTTCCAAAAAGCTATGTTATCAAATGTTCATAAACTTCCTCAACTGCTTTAATCCTTCTGATTTCTATTGGTTCACCAGTTCACCAGTTCCTGTTTTTTTGGTCTGTAAATACTGTTAGTTTTCTCAGCCATGCACATTGCCTTGCTGCTCTAATACGATAATGACATCACACATATGAGCTCACCTGACTTGGGTGTGCCTCTGCACCTGTGGAAGCTATTATATTCCTGATGTGACAATCTAACAGGTACAAATACTCCAAATATAGACAGGCTATTCACTTGTAATATAACAGCTACTGAAACATAAACAGTAGTCCCAGAGGGGAACTATTTGAGAGACAAATGGTATGTGTGTTTATCTCATGGTCGGGACCAAATATCTCCACAAGAATATGAATATCTGACAGTTTTGACCTGAGGGCATTTGGTTGGTCTCCAAAAAGAAAAAAACTGAATTTTTTTATTTAAAATCTTTCCTTCTGGTTACTCAGGTTAAGTTTAGGGTTAGGTTTAGGAATTTGCATAGCTATAATTATCTTTATTAAAGCTTATGTGGAATGACCTCATAAGGATAGTAAGATAAACATGTGTGTGTGTGTGCATGTTTGTGTGTGTGTGATTTCTGTGTTTTCCTTAAATGTGTTCCAACACCATTAAGTAGCAATGATACAAAATAGAACTTCAAGTCAAGGGGTTTGAAGGCTGCAAAAGTAAAATGAGTCACAAGTTAACCTGCTATATCTGTGTCTTTGGGTTCTGGCTGATGTGAGTGCAGTGTACAGTGCATCCGGAAAGTATTCACAGCGCTTCACTTTTTCCACATTTTGTTATGTTACAGCCTTATTCCAAAATGGATTAAATTCATTATTTTCCTCAAAATTCTACAAACAATACCCCATAACGACAACATGAAAGACATTGTTTGGAATCTTTGCAAATGTATTAAAAATAAAACACAAAAAAGCACATTTACATAAGCATTCACAACTTTTGCTCAATATTTTGTTGAAGCACCTTGGGCACGAATTACAGCCTAAAGTCTCCCATTCTTCTTTGCAGGACCTCTCAATCTCCATCAGGTTGGATGGGGAGCGTCGGTGCACAGCTGTTTTCAGGTCTCTCCAGAGATGTTCAATCGGGTTCAAGTCTGGACTCTGGCTGGGCCACTCAAGGACATTCACAGAGTTGTCTTGTAGCCACTCCTTTGTTATCTTGGCTGTGTGCTTAGGGTCGTTGTCCTGTTGGAAGATGAACCTTTGCCCCAGTTTGAGGTCCAGAGTGCTCTGGAGCAGGTTTTCATCAAGTATGTCTCTGTACATTGCTGCATTCATCTTTCCCTCGATCCTGACTAGTCTCCCAGTTCCTGCCGCTGAAAAACATCCCCACAGCATGATGCCTCCACCACCATGCTTCACTGTAGGGATGGTATTGGCCAGGTGATGACTGGTGCCTGGTTTCCTCCAGACATGACGCTTGCCATTCAGGCCAAAGAGTTCAATCTTTGTCTTGGTCTTGGTCTGAGAGTCCTTCAGGTGCAACTCCAGGTGGGCTGTCACGTGCCTTTTACTGAGGAGTGGCTTCCATCTACCATACAGGCCTGATTGGTGGAGTGCTGCAGAGATGGTTGTTCTTCTGGAAGGTTCTCCTCTCTCCACAGAGACATGCTGGAGCTCTGTCAGAGTGACCATCGGGTTTTTGGTCACCTCCCTGACTAAGGCCTTTCTCCCCCGATCACTCAGTTTGGCCGGGCGGCCAGCTCTAGGAAGAGTCCTGCTGGTTCCAAATGTCTTCCATTTATGGATGATGGAGGCCACTGTGCTCATTGGGACCTTCAATGCTGCAGAAATGTTTCTGTACACTTCCCCAGATCTGTGCCTCGATACACTCCTGTCTCGGAGGTCTACAGACAATTCCTTGGACTTCATGGCTTGGTTTGTGCTCTGACACGCATTGTTAACTGTGGGACCTTATATAGACAGGTGTGTGTCTTTCCAAATCATGTTCAATCAACTGAATTCACCACAGGTGGACTCCAATCAAGTTGTAGAAACATCTCAAGGATGTGATCATGGATGCACCTGAGCTCAATTTTGAGTGTCATGGCAAAAGCTGTGAATACTTATGTTTTTTTTTTTTTTTTTTTTTTAATAAATTTGCAAAGATTTCAAACAAACTTCTTTCATGTTGTCATTGTAGGGTAATGTCTGTAGAATTTTGAGGAAAACAATGAATTTAATCCATTTTTGGAATAAGGCTGTAACATAACAAAATGTGGGAAAAGTGAAGCGCTGTGAATACTTTCCCGATGCACTGTATATGGTGAATTTAAACACTGCCAATTCACAGAACAAAAGATTATGTCATGCGGCTCTTAAGGGGTATGTCAAGCAGGCTAAATTGAATACAGTAGGTGGATCAATGCCTAATACCTTTGAATAGGCTCTTAAAAAGCAGGGTATAAAAACACACAACAAGAAGTCAAACTTGCCTGATGAACAGGTTAACACCACTTTGTGTCCTAGAGGTCTGTTTTTGATAAATAGAACAACATGGTCCATCCTTTTCTTCAGTATTTTAGATAATCCAGTTTTGGAACTGTCATGCTGTTTTTTTTCATCCTTGATTGTAGCTTTAATGAGAGCATAGGCACAACACTGACATGTGAGTCATGTGTAATGAGTCATATCCTTGTATAAGCATGTAAATAGCAACAGCAATTTTGTACTGGGTACATTTGTGATTTTATGATCCCAGCCCATTTTACGATCCCAGTGTCTAGCTCTATCCTACAGGTATTTCCACTGGTGTTTATATCCACTTATCAATATACAGTAGTAGCACATTCCCGCTTAACGATATCATTCTCAAAAGCCAAAACAAACATGGACCAGTGGAGGTGTCTCTGTGAGTTATGGCAGTTTTTAAATGGTGGGCAGCTGTTTCTTACGCCCTTGTAGCAGGTTGTCGTTATGTAAACGGCTGTGGCTTATCTCTTGGCCCAACTTTGTATAACGAGATGTGGAGGTTTCCCGCACTGCTTTGCATTTTTACAGGAACGTTTGAGCAGTAGGCTGTCCTGTCATTTGACATTAAAAAAAGTAGTCGCTCCCTCTTTTTTCTGCTATCCAGGTGTTTTCAGTTATGTTCCCTGGTGCATGACGGTAAGGCAAACTGTTGGAAGATGTCACATGTCAACTTGGCAGTTGTACGGTTTATACAGTAATGTGTGTGTGTGTGTGTGTGTGTGTGTGTGTGTGTGTGTGTGTGTTTGTGTGTGCCTGTGTGTGTGTGTACAGAAATGGTGCCCAAGCTTTATCTGGCTTGCTGGTTTTGGGGAATTGTGATATTTAGATATTATCCTGTATTATATAAAATAAAATAAAAAAACCTTGTGCTTCATGTTTGTTTCTGTTTCCAATGAGTGACTGTTCTAATGCTGTCATCGCCTTCAACACTCAGGCGGAACTCTCTGGCCCTTTCTTTCCTCCTGACTTTCTCCCACTTGCTCTCAATCTCAGAATCAGATCCAGGGTTTCAAACCGCACCACAGCCAGGTACTGTGCAGAGCGTGAATTATGGTAATGGATCCTGGCAGGAGAGAAAATAAGTGCAGTTATTAAAATTAATGGCTGCTGCTTGTCCTGTGGTCCAGACCCCAGGCAGGGGAGAAGAGGGTGGGGAGCCAGACCTCTCAGATTCCCACTCTGAATCACCACTACCTCTTTAAATGTGTGCACACGCTTATGTGCGCGTCTGTCCTCCAGTTTCATTTCACAGGTCTCTCTTGCATGGTTTGGCGAGCATATTGGCACAATGAGGCGAAGTGCCAGGCACTTGACAACTATTGAGGTCTCTGGCCTGCTTTGCCTTTTTATGTTTTTAACAAGGTCCGCAAGGCTGCACACAGACCCTTCTTAGTGCTGAAGTTTTCCCCTCACATTCTGGCCTTTGAAGTGAGAATCTAGCACTCAGTGCGGTCTGACGTAATAGCCAGTTCTGAAGAAACCTGAAGGCCAATCCTGGTCTGCAGACCCGTCTTACTGGACTCTGTGGACATGCACATTTGTGTTTTGACAAATGCCTCCTACACCTTTCAGCTCTAGCTCCTGTCACACATCAGTGCTCTCTTCTTAATGACCATTCAAGCCTCTAAGTCTCCACATGGCCTTTCATTTACTACAACTGGGGGATTGAGCATGGAGCATGGAGTATTAAATTTGTTTACTCAGTTTGTTCTTTTTTTACCTTCTATGAATTCCTTCTATGTTTGTCCAAGGCACAGGAAGTCATTTGGTGCATTACATGGATTATTAGGTTGGATTTTTTTGTGGAAATGTTTATAGTAGGCTATAAATAAATCAAAGTCAAGCTGAGAGGAAAACATGCTATTCAGTGTTTTGTTATGGAATTTACTGGTGTATGATTTTTTATAATAGTATAGCATTATACATATTAATTATGTTACATAGTCATTAATTATCTAGCCTACACGTAAATTAGACACTGTCAGAGATCAAAAAGCAACAGGTATTTCTTCAAAGGCAGCAACAGCTAGTGGTATGGGCTTTATTTTGTGTGTGTGTGTGTGTGTGTGTGTGTGTGTGTGTTTGTGGCATGTTTTTATATCTTTGGTGGGCACCAAATATCTCCACGGGTATTGGAATATCTGCCAGTTTTGACCTTCTTGGGACCTTTGGCTAGTCTAGATTTTATTTTAAAAGAGCCATAATGGTTTCCTTTCGGTTACTGAGGTTAGGGTTATGGTTTGATTTAGGTGTAGGCCTAGCATTTATGAACTACATTAATAATTATGTCTGTGGAAAGTTCTCACAAGGATGGTGAGGAGTTACTAACCATTACTGTTAGCGTTTTTCTAACTGGCACTGTAGTAACAAGAGTGTTTAGAAGCTTTGAAACTCACAAGTCAGTTCGACTATACAGGCTGTTTGTTAGGTTGTGTGTCAGTATATATCAATCTGTCAGTGTATATTGTAGCACAGTCTCTGTATTACTATATCAGATGTGCTGAGCTGTGCGAGATACAATCCAGATTTACACTGCTTTAGTTAAAGAGTGAGGGATGCTTAGAGCCCCAGGAGTGTGTTTCTGCATGTCAGTCTTGGCTGTGGTGTTTGCTGAAAGAGAGCTCCACTGGGGTGTACAATACAGTGTGACCTGTGTTATTGCAGGTGTGTGCATATTATGTCTGATTATGAAATATGTGAGACATTCACTACTTTTATTTTTTCAACCGCTTGGATCATGTTAGAGTGGCCTTTCGAGGTTTTACATAAACAGCATGATTTCCTGAAGAGAGATGGAGTAGTAAAAGATGTAGGACTTAATTTAAAGAAATACAATCTGACTGATGACTCACATATTCAGTTTGGTTAATGAATCTGTAGTAGAGCTCTTACCTATGATCTCAGCACTAAGTCACATACAGTGGTGTGAAAAAGTGTTTGCCCCCTTCCTCATTTCCTGTTCCTTTGCATGTTTGTCACACTTAAGTGTTTCGGAACATCAAACCAATTTAAACAATAGTCAAGGACAACACAAGTAAACACAAAATGCAATTTGTAAATGAAGGTGTTTATTATTAAAGGTGAAAAAAAATCCAAACCATCATGGCCCTGTGTGAAAAAGTGATTGCCCCCCTTACTATAACTGTGGTTGTCCACACCTGAGTTCAATTTCTCTAGCCACACCCAGGCCTGATTATTGCCACACCTGTTCACAATCAAG
>JAFFST010046183.1:156483-177415 GCA_022414735.1 Noturus placidus | reverse complement strand
TTGCTTTTGTGTTTACTTATGTTGTCCTTGACTATTGTTTAAATTGGTTTGATGTTCCGAAACACTTAAGTGTGACAAACATGCAAAGGAACAGGAAATGAGGAAGGGGGCAAACACTTTTTCACACCACTGTATGTGAGGTAAACAAAGCGCCTCTGGACTAAGCCTGCGTGTTGTTGTTTTTCTTTATTAATTAACAGCATAGACATGTTATTATGCTAAATATATGGACAACAAATCACTATTTGTGCTGATCGAGTCCCGTCATCGGGCCTGCAGTATGAGCATGTGATGCTATGACACAATCTACACAACCTTGTCCAATTACCACAGGTTCTGTCCCCAGGTCCCAGGGGCTCCAAATGTACAGAACATAATGTTTACCTTAGGCCTTTAAAATCCAGTGGAGCCACATAAGTCTAAACAAGAGGCGCATTTGAGTTTCTATAAAAAGAGTCAGATAGTAAAAAACACACTTTTGTGGGGAAATTTGGCATGTTGTTTTTGGATCGGAGCTCAGTTGGAGTTTTTCAATTGGTTGGCTTATTTCACTCAGGGGAGGTTTCTTTCACCTCCGTTGCTCTGCTTCTCATGAACAAGTCATTTTACATCATGTCTGCAGTGAAAAACATTTCAGCCCCCCAATTTTCAACTTTCATGGTTATTAGGAAAGGAGTGGTCATTACAGCCTTTG
The DNA here is from genome assembly GCA_022414735.1 of Noturus placidus. Classification (NCBI taxonomy): domain Eukaryota; kingdom Metazoa; phylum Chordata; class Actinopteri; order Siluriformes; family Ictaluridae; genus Noturus; species Noturus placidus. Next base: position 176,721 of record JAFFST010046183.1, on the reverse strand, counting down.
CATGCCAAGATTAGGCTGAGACACAGTGTATATGCATGAGAATGGTGTCTGAAGCCTGTACTATACCTGCCACTGAGGACTTATCTGTATGGAATTACATTTAACAGCTTACTGCCAGACCCACTTATTTCTGCCAGCCCCTTAAGCAATTGCAGTTTTCTTTTGCCTGATTGATTTATGAATGGTATCAACTTTGTGAACCTTTGTTAACCTATCTATGCAAGCAAATGAAGTAGTCAGATGTAAAAACTGGTGCAGAGCGTCCAAAGTTCAAGTGTCCCAGAGGTCCAGGTATACATATTTCATGTATTTGTTGCATTGTATTTCAGTGGTCAGGTAGAGTTAAGAATATATATATATATATATATATATATATATATATATATATATATATATATATATATATATATAGTATGACGATATAGAAGAAGAAGTAGAAAGACATTATTTGTCACATATACAGTACATTACAGTACAGCAAAATACTTCTCTCCACATATCCCAGATTCTTACGAAGTTGGGGTCAGAGCACAGGGTCAGCCATTATATGGAGCCCCTAGAGCAGAGGATTAAGGGCCTTCCTCAAGGGCTCAACAGTGGCAGCTTGGCGGTGTTGGGTTGTGTACCACCAGCTTTCTGATCAATAACCCAGCCACCACTCCCCATAATTAATATTCTTAATTATTATTAATATACTGTGTTAATGAGCCAGCTGTTACCAAGAATCATAGCAACCAAAATAAATCTGCGGAACATGAGAAGCATCGAAGACATGTTACCTTGTTCCTTAGCCCTATTCCAATAGATCACTTTTGTTGAATATTCATCTCAATTTCACACAAAATGGCTTTTCAATTTTCTGCCAAACTGCTTCTGAGTCAATATTACAAGCCACTAGGGAAAACTATGGTCTATTAGCATTCCTAGTTTCTTGTTTTATCAGAATTTATGAATTGCTGGACCACGTTTTATGTGTACATTTGTGTTTCAAGGGTGGTCCTGAGTAGGAATCAGCCAATCAGTGGGAAAAAACTGAAAGGATTAATAGAAATCTATACTTAATGATGTGCCTGAACCTGTCAGTTCATCACAAATGTTGATATTTGCATGTCACTGATGTATAAATCACTTATAAGTGTGTTAGCTAATGGAGAAAACATCACCTAACAAACACATTGCAAGAGCAAGGCACAACTCAAGCTGCACTAAGAATACACATGCTTGTAGAATACACAAGTCCATAGCAACAGGCCTCCACACCTAGCTGAACTATGATACCTCGAGCCGAATCCTGCCCAGCAAGGTTCTTCCCAATGCAATTTGATTGGCTAAAGACCAATCAGCAGATAGTGGTCAGGTTTTAAAGGCATTGTTAAGTAACAGGGACACTCCTTTAAGGGGACGACTCTAGGGCATGGTCAATTTCTGCAGTTTCAGCTTCCTTTCAGTTGTCATTCATTAGAATGTGTAAATAGACACAAACACACACACACACACACACACACACACACACATACACACACACACACACAAATTGACATTCCTTTCGGTCTATGATTACCTCCTCAGTCATGTATGTGCTAGCCCTTTTCAAGTGTCAATTAGTGTTTGGTACATCCAGTACCAACAAAAAAAGGAAACCAGACTGAGCTGACAGGCAAGTTATAGAGCTTAAACCAACATTGGACTGAAGCCAAAAGGCCAAAATCATCACTGCAATCATTATATGAATATGAATTTGTTTATCTGGTAATAGAAAGCCAGTATGTCTGAAACAATCCCAAGTATAGCATTAGATAAACCTCAATAAAGAATTCTATTTGCCTAGTTCTTGAAATTCTTGAATGTTTGCATAGGCTGATGGGTCAAAGGTCATTGTGTCATTAAGACATCCTTCAGACAGTCCAGAAGCACATTGGCATTGCCCTTGACTGCTGCGCTGTGTGTTTCAATGTGTGTGTGTGTGTCTCCCCGGTACACTCCCACGAGATTCTGTAACAGATCTGAGATGCGGCCGCTGTGATCCAACCTAGGAACAGCAGCTTGAGCAGTGTGCGACACATACTCTCTCCCTCTCATACTATATCAGGTCACACCAACACGACACAGCAGCCTGGCCATCACGTTTGATGTTGGCTCCTCAGTTTTCTTGACATTTGGTCCGTCTGTTCACACTGCGATCCAGGGATTCCTTAGTTGCATATCAGACCACCCGGCTCTCATGCGACACCCGTCCAGGTTTCCTTCTCTCTTCCTGAGCCACAGGCTTCATCCTACACCCCTCGCCCTCTGCTCTCAGGCCCATCTGGACTCCTGTTAACCTGCTTGCGTTCCACAATCAGGACGGTGAACAGTGTGTGTATATGTCTGCCTGTGTATGTATGTGTGTGTGTGTGTGTGTGTGTGTGTGTGTGTGTGTGTGTGTGTGGCCAGATGCCTATCACACACCAGACACTGTATCTGTGCTATCTAGTATCTTCTGTCTGGATACGGAAAGTAATAGTGGACATATAATATTCCCTTGCTCCTCATTACAAGGACTCAAGACCCGCCTTTCATCCTTTTTAGGGTTTCAAACATGAGGACTCTCAGTGCTCCTGTTTGAGGTTGTCTGTAGAACGAGACAGTTATGAAGGCAACACGGATTTTTGCAAATGAATGAGAGAAAATGAATGAGTGACATTTGATTTGATGAAACTGATGGTGATTGTGTGATCAACATAAAAACTCACTCAAAGCAGAGACTGCTTTAGGAGTTTGTTTCTACTTCCATAATCTAAAGGACTTTAGCCCTTCCCTTTACTGGTTCATTCAGGTCAAGGCCTCCAGCTGTGGCTGCAGCGGTTTTCAGACGCCTGGGAAAAGCGAAGGATATATAGGAGTCTTTATCGATGTCTGGAACAGGTGTCAGATGAGAGTGGCAGTAATGGAGGCTGTGTTCCTGATAGATAAGTCTATGAGCTATCTTGTTTAATACGAGCGCCAGTTCAGCATGGTCAATGTGTAACCTGCCTGAGCTGTGTGTCTTATGACTCTCACAGTTCAAAAGACACCTGTGAACACAAAGGGACAGACATACAATCACATGTACAGACATGTATACAAACATTCTCTGCACTGACTATGTGTCTGTGTTAAAGCTGATTTTGATGTTAATGAATTTGTGGTTGCTTCTCAGACTTCACCTCCGTCTGGTTGAACGCATCTGCAGGTCTTTCTGTATAATTCATATCACTTATGCTTTACTCTGTCCTGTTGTAACTGTTCAGTCAAGTCTGACGTAAATTTTTATTTCGGCTTCACCTGACTTTGAGGCGTGCTGAGAATTTTTAGCAAATAAGTCTTTAAACTCTTTCCTTTTTTTACATGGTGGTGTTGTTCTGCTGATGAAATCCAAAATAAACAGCATTATTGTCCATCCATGAAGCTCATACCGAAACACCAATTTCTCAGTTTAGTCCTGCCTTTTGTTTCATCCGAACAATTTAACTTTTGATGAACAAATAGGTTAAATGAGTGAAAACGTTTGCTCGTTAGCAATTTTAATGATTGCCTTTTCCACCAGACCTGCCAATAATAATGTTGCTTTATGAACGCAATATTAAGAGGGGGAAAAAGCCCAAAACAACAACCTGTAACAACCCACTCCTTACCCCTACCTAATGAGTCTTAATTGGACCTATAAAACCTTTACAATAAGCCTGCCTCCACATGAATTTGGCTAGAGAGTTTGTGACATAATCAATGTGAGCTTTATGTAGCCGAGACTTGGAGAGGCTCAGTAAACTGGCCAAAGCTAGAATCCAGAAGAAGAATGAAGAGGGTTAGATCTTTAATAAGGATGAGGACTATAAAAATCCTACTGTACTGTACTGTTCAGATTTCAGACAGCTTTTCTCAAATTCATTTGACTGTTCTGCTTCAAACCTGAACCCAGAATAGTGTGAGCCCGCTTTAACATCTCGTCTGTACTGTTGCCATTTTATTAAAGCTTAGTTTTATGACACAAACACTCCAACATAAAATTGTCAACTCAAGACCACCCTTGTTGTTCGTTAGGGGTTTTTATTTCTGTCTAAACAACTATCCAATGGTTTTATAGAAGCTAAAAAGTAAAGCAAGATTAGCTCTTTATTTCTAAAGAAGTCTAAAATCGTCAATGCTGATCAAAATAGCAACAAAAAGAATCCATCAAGAAAACACTGTAAAACCGAGTAATATTTTCTCAGCTTTAAGCAGAATTGGCGAAAAATGACTTTGGAATTTGTTATTATGATACCTTTCAACATACTATGCGTGAAATGAAATTTGATGTGTTAACTAATTACCTTATTATGCTTCATGAATGACCTTGTGGTGAGTTTCCCTGGTTGCATTGTGATAAAAGATATAATTGGAGAATTATGATGCAATGTGGAACTCTGCCCGATACTTTCAGCAAAAGAAATCTGAATACGACAGTTTGGTAGGGTGTGGTGCACGTGTATGGTGTTTGGTTAGACCGGATTACTTCCTCACTCAAAAGGCGAAAGAGAGGTAAAGGTGTATAGAAAGAAAAGAAGGAGACAGAAAGAAAAGACAAAACTGTGCACTAAACATAATGCACATGTCAAGTAATATGACAATTTTAATCTTAATATGTCAAGTAATAATCTAGCCACATGTGTTTCTCCTGTCCCACTAAAATATTTTATTTCCTTAGAGATGTGTTTCCACCAATTTGTTGGTACATTGATCAGTGAGAGAGCATAGCCTTTAAATATCATAGATAAATATCCATAAGAAAGGCTACAAGTCAAAATTCTCATAGATAAATGCAATTCTAAGGATTTAAAGTGTAATAAAATTTACCACAAGGAAATGTTGATGAATTAAATGGCAATGCTCCAGCAGGGGGCAGTATGACGGTTCCCACAGGGATTAAAACAGCAAGTTATTGTCCATAGATCAGGTATCTGCACTTCACATAAAATAATGATAATAATAATAATAATAATAATAATAATAATAATAATAATAATAATAATAATAATAATAATAATTTCCTGCTTTGATTCAACTAACCAGGTGATTATAAGGCCATGTGACACCGGAGTCTGGAGTGTGTTAGAACAGTGGTTTGAGAACAGCTGTCGCTTAATGGCATTAAGCAATATTACTCCTTTTACATGTGTGTCCATACCTTTTCACACCTTTGTATATCTTACATGTATCTTCTCACACATATACAACATGTTTATCAACATTTACCACACTAATATGATCCCACCATTGTAGCATCATTATAATCTCTTTTAGCTTGTCAGCGGAACTCAAATGCAGTTCAATCATCAGTTCCTCATTCACGCTGTGGATAATGCTAGGGATTCACATAATTCACTACAAACTAAGGAGGAATTTGTATATGGCGCACTTTTATAAATGAACTTCATCACCACATCTTATTCTGGGTTAGTCTGTACTACAATATGTACTATGACAGGCCTGGTGGAACCAAGGATATAAATGAATGGCTGAATATATCTAGATACAGTGGTGCTTGAAAGTTTGTGAACCCGTTAGAATTTTCTATTTTTGTGCATAAATATGACCTAAAACATCATCAGATTTCCACACAAGTCCTAAAAGTAGATATAGAGAAGCATTTTAAACAAATGAGACAAAAATAGTATTCTTAGTTATTGGGGAAAATAATCCAATATTACATATCTGTGCATGCCAAAAGTAGGCCTATGTGAACCTTTGCTTTCAGTATCTAGAGTGACCCCCTTGTGCAGCATTAACTACATGTTTTCAGTAACTGCTGATCAGTCTTTGGCTAGGGGGAATTTTAGCCCATTTCTCAGTACAGAACAGCTTTAACTCCGGGATAATTTTCCTCAACAAATAAATGACCAGGTACAAAATTTTTGTCTCATTACATTTTATTGAGTTCTCTTTGTCTACGTTTAGGACTTGTGTGAAAATCTGATGATGTTTTAGATCATATTTATGCATAAATATATATAATTTTAAAGGGTTTACAAACTTTCAAGCACCACTGTATATTATAACATGCATCATATAGTTAAGGTAGTATTCAAATATTCCAAAATGTAAAAAAACGCTGTTGCTGTTGTTTTTGACTGTTAGGTGGAGGTCTGTGTGTACGTAGTTTTACTGTAATTGGCCAATTACTCAATTACTCAATGACAATCTTTGGTCAATGCTACTTAAATGCTTAGTTGTGTTAAACTGATATGTGTGTGCGTGTGTGTGTGTGTGTGTGTGTGTGTGTGTGTGTGTGTGTGTGTGTGTGTGTCATGGCAGTGAAGTGAAGATGATTGTGGTTTTCTTGGAATGTTAGATCGACAGGATTTGGGGAACTGAAAGCCAGTCTGCTTGAAACGGTCATTTTGTGTGAGTGTGTGGTCGCCTTTTAAAGCACATTTAATTTGCTGAGGTGGTTTGATTCTTGGGTGTGTGCAAATGAGTGTCTAAGAGAGTATGTGCATGTGCATGCTTGGATTTGTGTGTGTGTGTGTGTGTGTGTGTGTGTGTGTGTGTGAGTGTGTGTCTGTGTTTGTGGGTGGGTTATATAAATGAATATGGAAGCTGATCGTTCCAGAGGGGAGCTGCAATCATTCCCCTGATATGGCGAAAAAGTGCAGAACTGCAAAAATGCATTCCAACCCAGAACGAGTGAGCGGATCCACTTACACGACTATCAGGTTCTCCTGCACGCCTGTGGCTTTGGCCCATCACAGTTCTGATGGTGGAGAAAAAGAGAGCTGAAAAATGTGGATGATTCTTTCTGATGTGGGCACAGCAATGTGTCCTGTTTATAGATGAATGCCTCTCATAAGACAGAGATAAAAGCAGAAAGATGAGGGAGAAATCCAGCTCAGGAGTAGAACATGCAGTTCTCTAACAACTTTTTTCTCTTTTTCTGTGTACTGTGTCTGGAAACTAGCAGCAAATTAAACTAGTCTTTGCTTTCCAGTATAGGGTAAGGCTGCCCAGGGTAAGGCTTGTGATCTCAGAGACATGTAGAATAGGTCATGTACATGATTGCTTTTCTTAAACAGTGATTAAATTGAAGTAGGTGGAAAAGTGAAAGCACCGCAGAATATAGTATATGTCTGAATATGGGTCTACTGGTCTTATATCCATAGTCCTTAGACAGTCCACAACAAGTCTGTCCTCATTCTGCGTGTGTGTGTGTGTGTGTGTGTGTGTGTGTGTGTGTGTGTGTGTGTGTGTGTGTGTGTTGAAGAGAGAGGAACAGAGAATGTGTAGAAAGCAGTGCAGCAGGCAAAGGGGATTTTGTGACTACTAATGAGCTGAGGAGATGAATGTGCTCAATAGACCCTTTAATGCATCTTACTCTGCATAAGCATTAGTTACTGAACTCCATAAATATATTGCTTAAACAGTTTGTACTTCATATATTCATATTAAAACATGCGCACCAATTTCAGTACCGGTGGAATCTATTTACTGGACAGCGGTGTCCAGGGGCAACCGGCCGTCTGCTAGAGGTTTGGCCTCCTCCTGGCCTTGTCTTTGGCCGAAAGCTGAAATTCTTTGTGTGAGGCATTCAGTTGCCAAGCGAGAGTGAGAAACTGGGCAAAGCAGTGGGAGATGTGTATGGGTTAGAGGGAGCCAGAAGGGGGCTTTCTTTGCCTCTCTTTTCTCCTCTCAATCTTTTTCGCTCTCTCTTTTTGTGGCCTCTCTTTGGTCCTTTTCTTCTGCCTTGTGAATGAAAAGATAATATTGATTTGTGTCACTCTGGCATAATATTCTCCATAAGGCTGGGCACACTGATGCCAAATCCGATATGAAGCGTAGGCTGTTTACTTATTAACTGAACTTTTGATGTGTGTGCATTTCCGTGAAAGAGATAGATAGACAGAGAGAAAGAGAGAGAGAGAGAGAGAGTGAGAGAGAGAGAGAGAGAGAGAGAGAGAGTGTGTGTGTGTGTGTGTGTGTGTGTGTGTGTGTATTTTGGCCTTCTTGCTGACCCAGAGACAAACAGAGTGCTTTGCTGTGGAACGGCTTTGCAGGAACGGTAGCAGCTGTTGTGTTGGACTTCTCTCACTTCCCTTTACCAGATACACTGCCTCACACTTCTTCTTTCCCTTCTTCTTTTTACACACTGTGAGAGGGATGAAGATTTGTTTTGAACAGTATCTGCTACAGTTTCACATCACATGTACACATTTAACTTATTATTCATGTCTTAGTCAGATGGAGGAGTTGTGCAATAATTATTTCACTGCCTCTGGTTTATGTGAATAGCTACAGTACACACACACACACACACACACACACACACACACACACACACACACACACACACACACACAGAGCTAATAAGGTGGAGTGAACATTGATCATGTGAAGGCTGGGGGATTTTTTTGCTGCTCTACTTCAGCTAGTAAAACCACCTGTGATGCTCCTACACACAGAGTGAGGCCTATTTTGGTCTGTGTGGGTGGGTAATGGAAGAGGAAATGACTATTTATGTGTGTACAGATACAAGTGCTTTCATGTGCTCACATATATGAGAACATGAAAGCAAACGTATATATTTTTTCAAGAGAACTGAAACTGCGACTATAGCAGAATATGAAATATCTATACATACTGCAGTCAGTAAAACATTCTGTGTGCACTCCTGTGTGAACAGACCTGAACAAATCACTGTTAGAGAACAATCAGAGATTAGAGATTGTATTGTGTGATTGTATGTGTGTAAGGTCATTTGTCTGTACACAGTACATAACTGAATCTCCTTACAGTATTATCTAGCACACCTGTTAGTATGTCTGTACCATGTAATTGAAACCCCTGGTTCTGTCATGTAAAAGCAGGGTTTTCTCTCAGCCCATCTGTCCTGGGACAGGAGGGATGGCAGAGTGAGGTTGACACTATGCTGCATTCAATTCAGCACTCTCATTTTAGTGAAATCAGATAATGTTATTAATAACTGCTCCTACATTATTCTACTCCTTTTCTCATTACTACTCTCTTTGTAGCCCTTTTTTCTTCTCCTGGGTCTCTCTTTTCAGCAAAGGTGATACACTATCCACTTCTCCTGGTAAAAGTGTCAGCTATTGTCTGGTTACCATCTCTGCCATTGTATGTGCTACCTTAGCCTCCACCAGGGATATGGGACAACTAACCTTTGTGTGATGGACAAGCATGAGATGTTTTCAGTCTGCTGCGTAGCTCTTCACAACACCTTTAATCTGTTAGTCGGACATTGTGTCAAGGGCTGTTGATCATTATTGACTGGTTTTGGAAACTTTTCACAGACAGCCAGAGTAGAATTAAGTGTTAAGTAAACCTCACCAGGAGAAACACACATGTTCTTTGTTGGAGTGTGATGAAAATAATTTCACAAATAGATCACACCTTTTTCTGGCCCTTTCATTTTTCTGCTTTTGGACATGTGTTCAGCATATGTATCATGGCCTGACTCTCAGATCGGACATCTTGGAACCATCTGACTAAGCCATTCACTTTTAGAAAAGGTTCTCCTATTCTTTCACCTTTCAGACATATAAGACATTCATTCATTTGCTCATTCATTCATTCATCTTCAGTAACTGCTTTACACTGGCCATGGTCATAATGGATTTGGATGCTAGTCCACCCAAGGGCATCACTAAAGCATCCATTCATCCATCCATCTTCTACCGCTTACTCCTTTTCAGGGTCACGGGGAAAGCTGGAGCCTCTCCCAGGGAGCATTGGGCACAAGGCGGGGTACACCCTGGACAGGGTGCCAGTCCATCGCAGGGCACAATCACATACACACTCATGCACCCATTCATACTCTACGGACAGTTTGGACATGCCAATCAGCCTACCATGCATGTCTTTGGACTGGGGTAGGAAATGAAGTACCCGGAGGAAACCCCCACAGCAGGGGGAGAACATGTAAACTCCGCACACACATGGCCCCCAGCAGGAATCTAACTCTGGACCCTGGAGGTGTGAGGCGAAAGTGCTAAACACTAAGCCACCGTGCACCCTCACTAAAACTTACATTCACAAATTCCTTCATACCTATGGCAATTTAGTATGGATGGACCATTAACTGGGGGCCCATGAAAACACAGCTACATACATAACTAGTGTATGGGAGGAGACCCATTGGAGGAAACTGAAGAACCCAGAGGAACCACGCAGACACCGAAAGTAACTGAGTTTAGGATCAAACTGTGGGCCTTGGATTTGTGAGGTAGCAATGCTACTCACTCCACCTCTCCTCCACCCCTAAGAAATGTTGTTTTTATGTGTTTATATGAGTTTTTTTTAATCATTTGCTAAAATGTGTGTATATTTGAAACTTAGCAAATACTGATTATCATTGCATCTGACTTTGCAAGCTAAAAACATAATCACCCCTGAGATCTGTGTATTCTCAAAGAATGTACTTTATCAAACTGAAAGCTAGTCATGTATGCAACTGTAAACCATAGATAACTGCCAGGGTTGGTAAGAATCACCTGTATACCTTCTTGGTCACGTGCACAAATAGGCCAAGGCCTTCTAACCAAAAGTCTCCAAGTTACAAAAGGACATATGCCAAAGTATTTCCAATAATAATGCTGTCATATGTCAATCTTTCCCCTTCTTGGAAACTGGAGGGGGAGGGGGGGCACAGTGGCTTAGTGGTTAGCACACAGTGGCTTAGTGGTTACCACCTCCGTCCCTTGCACATGGAGCTTTCATTTCCCCTGGTTTCCTCCCCCTGTCCAAAGACATGCGCTGTAGGCTGATTGACATCTCAGGTGTGTGAAGGGGTATGTGTGTGTGATTGTGCCGTGCAATGGGTTGGCACCCAGTCCAGGGTGTCCTCTACCTTGTGCCCCGAGTCCCAAGCTCCAAAATGCTCCAGACTCCCTGCGAGCCTGTGTAGGACAAGTGGTACAGAACATCGATGGATGGACCGTTAACTGGGGGCCCATGAAAACACAGCTACATACATAACTAGTGTTCTATTGCACCCTTCACAACTGCCAGGAGTGGTGCAACTCACAGACGGTTATTCTATATTCTACCTGGTTAATATTTTCTGATCTCACACTCTGTCCCTGTGGCACCACATTCTATGGTGACTATGTGAATGCCCAGATGAGATAGCACCAAGTGAACTACGACCTCAGCGGAGGTGAGTGCCACTACTGAGCACAGAGTAGTAGTAGCTAACTCATGAACACCGCAGTGATTGAAGCTAACACGTTTAGCAATGCACAAAGGGAAACCAGTGCAATTTGGTGAGTTCTGCAGAGTTCCTCAGCTTTAGCAAGCGCATGTAGGAAAAAATGCACTCACACGAGCTCTGATGGGTTCGAAATGAGAAGAAGAAAGGGAAGATGGCTGTATGGCAGCTGTGTTTATTATTAAAACTGTGTCATACATCACTTTGTGACCTTTTCAGAAGGTATCCAGGTGATTCTCACCACCTGTGGTTTGGGAGGTGAAATAGAATTAATGAGCACTGTTCGTTGGGGAACTTGCTGTAACATTTCAAAGTACAGGGTCCGTGTACATTGCATTAATTCATTTTCGGTTTCATAATTGAAAAACAAAATACAAATGAAGACACGTTCCTTTTGTTTTAATATTGAAAATAAAATAATTTCTTAACTATGTTTAAAACCCATTTTTTGCTAAAATTTATAAATATTTCAAATATGCCTCATTTATACGTTCTTCCTGTCTTGTTTTTTGAGTTGTAGTTATTTCTGTTTGGCATGCTCGCGTAACCCGAATGTAATTTACCTAATTGAAAAACATGCAGAATCCATCAGTGGCTTCGTCAAACATGTTGCTTCACTCCGACAAGTTCATTACGTGCTTCTCAAAGGCAGTGAGAGGATGACATGTTGACCGGGAAAAGTTAGTTTTAGGTTTTATATTCGCTGGATATTCATTTTTGCCTACCTGTGTTCTGTAGAGGCCACAGTCTTATACACATATCAATACCATCATAAGATTTAATAATATAAGTATATACGGACATAAAACTTTTACTCAAAAATACAAACATGTATTAGAGCTGTATATTTACACCTGAGAATGTTCTGACGTGGGATCACAGCGGCAATTCCTGGCAATTCCACCCACTGACTTAAAACGTCGACACTGTCCACACATTAATTAAAATGACAAGTTTTAACATAGAAAAGTCATTTAAAAACACACATTTGTACATTTTAAAGGCTGTAGAAGGCTCACAATGAGATGCACCTTAAATAAATGTTTTTAATGTAGAGATATAATTCACCTAAATGATTTTTTTTCACATTCCAAAAGTTGTAGTAGGTTCCTAGTGGTCAGACTAGTGTACTACAGGTGAGACATTGCCAAAACCTCCCTTTCAACAAATACTATCCTCAAGTATTTTAATGGGTCAGGCATCTTATTGTGAGCCTGCTACAGCCTTTAGAATGTAAAATGTGTGTTTTTAAATAACTTCTGTATGTTAATAGTTATAAGTAATTTTTAGTAATGTGTGTTGATGTTCTGGGCCGGATCTAGGCATGGGCAAGGGTGGTCTGAGCCCACCCAAATGTCTGTCTTGCCCACTCAATCAGAACTCAGGCAAAGACAACGTCAATCTTTTATTTTTTTTTTTATGATTTGTGTATCAATTAAAAGCAATCTGAGGCGGGCTGTGTGTTGAGAAGTTTGAGGAAGGGCTGTCGACTGCCCCAACCAATCACAAAATAACACCAGAAAATTGCAGTATTTTTCTGTTTTTATTGGCTGAAAGCAAAAGTGTGTTCTATATTCACAAGGTGGCTTCAGCCTGCCCACCTTCTTTCACTGACAAGAACTGGGCCTGTCAACGCTTTAACTCAGTGGGTGGAATTTCGAGATGGTTTCTTAGGCAACTTGCAGTTTGATAGTGCGTCAGAACATTCTCATGTATAGATATTTTGAGATAAATGTTTTATGTCTGTATATAATAATTTATTATTATTATTATTATTATTATTATTATTATTATTATTATTATTATTGTTGTGATGGTACTGATATCTAGAACAAGGGCAGGGGAAAGTGAATATCCAGCAAATATCTCTATCTCCTGTTGTCTTGTACATGAAACTGCTTGTATCTTCTCTCCATACAGGGTGCCAAGCACGCTCTTTCTTCATTCATCTGCTGATTTCTGTTACCTCATGCATTCTACCGCAGTGACCTACTTTCCAAAGGCCATGCCAAATGTTCCTTGAACAGCTTAACCAAGAGATACAGGTATGAAGTCTGGACTTGATTTGTGACTGGGTGAGCTCTAATCTGAAGGGTTCCAAGAGAGGGTTAACCCCAATGCTACGGATTTAACATGAATTTCTGAACACCCTTACAGAAAAACTAATATATAGTATATTACTATGGAAATATAGTGTTAATGTGGTTCTTTGTGATTATATGAAATTCAACTAGCTAAGGCCGTGCACATTAATTGCATGGTGTTATTAGGTTCTGTTACTCAAATAAAAAGGTTCAATAAAACACATAAAATAGACATTTTTCATCACACAATAAATAGGACTTCACTCATATTTCCTTCATAGCTTTTCAGTTTTAATTGTGTGTGATTCTTCGCCATCAAAATGCTTTCAAAAACATATTTCTAAATAAACTGGTTCCATGCATTTATTTTCTTGCATATGATGGCTAATTGCTTTAAAATGGTAACAATTGGCCAAAAAGTTGGATTAATCATAAAACTTGCCTAGGGTATTATCACTGTTTGCAGGACTACCAGACTGATAAAATACAAACATGTATGGCTATATAACATGAGACTAGGCTATTTTGGTGTTGCTAGTCAAATGGAGGCACAACTATGGTATCATTGTATGGGTTTCGCTGCTACAGTGCCATGCAAAGTACATTAGCTGTCCTTATATTCTGCTCATATCACGGTCATGTAGATTGGAACTCATATACATTTGGAATCTAGACATATACACTTGTACCTTGTTTTCCAGCTCAGCATGAGATGATGGTAGTGTTTCAGATTCCACCTCTTTACTGGTAAAAAAAAAAAAAAAAACATTTTAATCGGCATATATAAATTTTTCCGTCACACTAACTGACTGGATGAGCTAATGTTTGGCAGAATTGAGAGCTGTCAGCCAATAAGATATGAGTATTTACACATATTTCCTGTAAACCTTCTGAGTGGTTTGACTCCTTTCACTGAAGATAAAATACAACATATGGTTCACTGAAGATACAAAATTACAACACTGCCGTATTCTTTTATTGACATTCAGTTGCTTAGTGACAAACTATTCGGGGCTAAATAAAAAATACTACAGCCCCAAATGCCCAGGCCAGGGCACCTCCCTGGGTAAAACTGTGATACTATTCAGCAAACCACCATGGTTACTTTTTAGTAAGCACCATTACAAATGCTTCAGTGTTTCTCAGTGTTTAACTCATGCAATAAATGTGCACGGCCTTACCCAGTCCTATAGCTATTAAATGGAGGTTTATGACACTAAACAAGGTAAACCTTTAAGAAAGTGTGGGAAAGTCAGACTACAGGATGCCCTATATTGGGTTCTTAACACAATGTGCAGAGCTCACCAAGACCCTCCTCCCTTTAAGCCACTTTCCCTTCCGTCTCTCTCTCCAGCTATTGTCTGGCCTGCTAGCTTCCAACATCCCTGTGAGTAGACCTGCGAATGGAAAATGTGCATCATCATACCATACTCTCTCTCTCACTCACTCACTCTGAAGCACTCCAGTGTTACATCGAACTCCCAGCAATTCACACACATAAACACACAATACACACAACAAAGATCTGTATGCTCAGAACATGAGGCATGATGATGGGGGGTCGAGCAGTCACAGATTTTTCATAGGTCATGCTAATGAGCAGCTCCTCCACTGAATCAGGTTTATGGGGTGGCTGCCAGCATCATTAAGAGTCGCTCATAATTAGCCATTCCAGACCTAAAGCTAAAACATCTGCGTTAGGTCCCCATCCTCTCCTTTCCTCCAGCCCTACCATGCTCTCCAACATTACACCCACATCTTCTTTCAGCACTGCCAGACTGTCATCATCAAACCCCAAACTCCTAAAGTTGACTTGGCATCGGCGCAAAGCAGCGCAGAGAAGGGGGCTGAAAGTATAGTGATTCATACTGATTACACTTATCACACTTTACAAATAAGATAATATGCACAAAATATAGTGTCCTGTCATGTACACACACAGATTAGATAAGGCATTTCTGTCAACACGCCTCTCACAGTCTTTATTCTCTTACTTTCGCTCCCGCCTCTCAGTTGAGATTTTCTGGCGGGGGTGGTTTTGAGGACAATTATAAACCTTCAGAGACAATTCCTCATTGTCCTTCTCAAGGTCCTTAATTCACAGCATGTGACAGAGGGGAGGGTATTGTGGGCATCCATTTAACAGCCTGATAACACAATCAAGTTTTATACACTCTCTCACATCCTCCCCCACTTTCTTTATCTTTCTTTCTTTCTTTCTTTCTTTCTTTCTTTCTTTCTTTCTTTCTTTCTTTCTTTCTGTCTTTGTCTTTCTCTTCTCTTTCTCTTCTCTTTCTCCCTATTTACTCCTTTTCCTTCTCCTAATTTTTGTCACACTGTCTGTCACACAGTATTTTGCTGCTCACCCCTGACCATTGAGTAAAGCATACTATTTATTAACACTAAGTTGAGTTTTGAGGCTGTAATAACATCATTATAATGTGTGACTGGTGACATCAGCAACGAGTTAATGTGTACAAATCTCTCAGCTAACTCCAAACCACATGCCCTGCTACTACAATTTATACAGTTTTTGCAAGCTCTTGTGTTATCTTGTGTGATTCTGTACATCACATACCCCTTGTTCATATATCTATTATGTGCCACTGTGAGCAGTTGTGTCATTGTTACAGGTACACTATGTCCAAGTCAAATGATTTCTCTCTAAAGGACCCTACAAACTGACTTATTTGTTACGATGCATGGTTACTTGGAAGTTTTAATGTAAGGCCTAAGTTCAGTGTTGTGTCCTGGAGAAATCAACCTGGGCATTTCTCCATGCTGACACACTGTTTGTCATACATTTTGTCATTACTGTGCGTTCAGGATGATTTAGGGGAAATATGAGGACCTGGGCAAACCGGTCAACAGTTAGGGCCATGGTTTGTTTGAGTGTGTCTTTCAATCGATCACCTGCCTTGATGAGTGAGAATGGAGAGATGGATAGATGGATGGATAGAGTGAATGAGAGAGCAGAATGCTTGGGCTCTCTGGGACAGCAGTGTGCAGACAGCTGGACCAAGGGTTCGAGTTTCCCCACTCAATGAGGCTGAAATTTCAGCCTTTCACATATCGAGGCCAATAAACAATTTGGCTATTGGTGTCCCACCTTTTCATGTTTTTCTTTTTTCATTTTCATGGTTCTGCCTTAATGACACATAATGTGCTTATGTCAATATGTTAGGGTCAGAATAGTGCACAATTGTATAAACTGTCTCATGAGTTTGCTTAGATTTGTGGACATGACCAAGCTGTTCTGAGAGCTGTGAATGAATGCTGTGAATGACATTCTTGTCTGATTTGTCTGTTTTCTTTCTGATCTGGGATCAACCACCATATTTTCAGAAGGAAATGTTTTGGAAAGAGAGTGCTGCTGACAAGACACTTATGCACTCCTCGCTTAAAGGATGGAAAACAACAGGATGGAGATAGGTCTTCAGGGTGACTAAGGAAAAGGTTCAGAGGTTTTTGGAGAATATAAAATCCAACACACAATGGGTACATTGACTCATATTTTGCCTTGCACAGTGGAAACAGATTAACTTTAAAGCATGTGCAAAATATGTATTAACTTTGCTAGAAAAGCTGTGCAGAGTTCTCAGCCAGTGGTACTATGGTTTAACAGAACGTTAACTCATATGATGTACTGGAATGTATGTGTGTACTTTGTAGCAGTGCTATCCACTCCTAATTAATATGAACCCTATTTTCATAATTAATAATTTAAAGTTTCTGAAAAACCTAATAAAACCTGACAGTGGTTTGGTTGTCAGTGCTGTTTTTTAATGGCAGCTTTTTAAAAAAACTATTTTATTTTTTAAGTTTGAACATTATATATACACTTAACCCTTTCATGCATGAATTATGAAATCCTGATCAATGATTTTATTTCTCTCTGTGTTTTTACCCTTCTTTAGGCATAAGAAAATTAATGTTACCTTCATTTTACTTTTACATACATTTTTCAAAAAGTGTCCACTCCAGTTGACTGCATGCATTCAATTGAAGAATTTGTGTCCACTAAAGTAGCTATTTTGCAGTTAGTCTATTGAAATAGCCAGAAAATGGCTTTTGAATTGCTGTCCACTGTCAACCTTGTACAATAGTGCAAAACAGTGTTAGATGTTCCATAAGGAATTTTCTATCTATCCAAACTATTTGATTTATTTTTTCTTGGAAAAACAAATGTTGTATCTTTAGACCTCAGTCATCTCATTCCTTTTGCCATCTGTCTTGTTCTTCCCTTTCTCTGCATTTTCTCTTTTCTTTCATGTGATGAGTAGGGTTTATGAATTCTGTCCGGCCTCCCAGGGCTTCTGTGGCAGGCCTGAAACAGCTGAACAAACACAGAGCGATCTGGAGTGCTGTTAAGCACAGCATCACATAACTGATGGGTTTGTGGAGGGGATCAGCAGTGGGGGAGGTGGCAGGCCAAGGTACTGTTGTGCTCCTTATATTTAAGATAGAGTTTATAAAGTCCTTTGTTTTGTTAATTGCTTCATTTGTTTGGAGAAGATCAACCTTCTGTCTCTGTACTATAATTCTGGTGTAAGGTGCATGCAGAAGAATCTAAATGAAAAGCCATGTTTGTTGAATTTTGAACTTCTGCTTGAGACTATTTCCTCTTGGCTAACTTTCAGAATATACTTATAAATATCTGCAACATAGTTTAACATATTCACTGCCAGTGCTCTGTTCTGTTTGTTAGCCAGCTATCTAGCCAACACCATTGAAAAAAGCCTGTAGTTTCGATTTGAATTAAGCAGCTTCACAAATAGCATTTTGTTCCAATGTGTATTATGGCTGCGGAGCTGGTGGCCATCAGTACGTTAGTATAAAATGCACAGTAGACCGCTGGAGGTTTGACAGCTCTTTAACGATTTGCAGGCGGTGTGATTCTGCTATTCTTTAAACCCCCTCCCAAACCCAACTCACAAACGGCCAGAACATTCCTCACACATCTGGCTCTCTCTCTCTCTCTCTCTTTCTCTCTTAAGTGTTCTGATTCTCCCCTGCAATAATTACCCACAAACCCAAGTGTTCTCATATTCTCTTTTCTCTTTAAGAGCCACAGAGCTCTGTCAAAGAACAATGACTAAAAGCTCACACATGATCAAAACCCTGAAAGGTAGACACCACAGAATGCTGTCATATACACAGCTGACTTGTTTGTCCCTCTTATTATTGCTCATTACTAATACACTAATAAAGCTCTAGAAACCCAAATAGAAATTATAGCCACCTTCATAAAATGGAAAAAAATGGTGAGTTATTCAACCCTGTAAGTGACAAAGAACTTAATTTTCATACAAATGTCTGTTGAAGGAAGTCTGGGTCTCATGGGAGTTTGCCTGTGTTGTGGGATGTTAGCTAGTTCAGGTGGTGGAAGGTTAAATGAGGGTCATGCCCAGGGTGTACGAGTGTACATGTGTATGTGTGCGTGTCAAGGAGTAGTTGTAGAGTGAAGTGCGTCAGGCACATGTCTGAACGTCGGCAATAGTCTAAAACAGGAAGTGAGAGCGCATGTGAAGGGGCAGGCAGAAAGGAAGTGCCTTTGTTGGCGTTCTCTGTCAGGAAGCAGCATTGTTGAAAGTGCTGTGCTATGTATTTCTTTCTTTAATGCAACCTCCAGTTTGGACTGTAATCTAACACCTCTTTCCTCCCTGACGCCCCAGGCACCTTGCTAGTTATTTGTCTTAAATCTTTAGTGTTGTAGCAGATAAAGCTTGTTTCTCACACTCCGATAACAATTGGCAGGACATCTGAGTGTCTTCTGTATATGAGCCTGTTTGAAGTTGTGTGGACCAGTACACTGCTTTCATACAGACACTGGTAAAGGCCTCTGACTGAGCTCTAAAAAAACATGCTCACAGAGACGAGGTACTTGTTCCTTATGCAGTCCTGCAAGTCTGAGTTTGGAACCTCATTCCTGTGTCTGCTTTCATGGCTGCAGTCAGACTCTCTCTCCCCCTCCCAGTCTGTATCCTCTTTCTTTATTCCCACTGTGTCCCAGGATGTTTTGAAAAGTAGGATATTGACTCTAATAGATTCCAAAGATTCCAAACACCACAAAGGTTTATTAGGATGCAGAGTGTTGTAAAGTAATAGGGGAGTGTGTGTGTGTGTAAACGCAAAAAGGAACAAGGTATATAGGGTGTGGGGATGGTGATGTAGAGTGTGTTTTGGTTATAGATAGAACAATCACATTAAACTTTGTCAGCTGCTGTACAAAGTTTGGTTGATCTAATCTAGGTAACTAGACTGTAAGAACGTAAGAGACTGAAGAATGACCGTCACTACAGTCTAAATAGGATGATAACCTTCCTTCCGCCTTTCCTCGAGACCTTATGTAAACAAAGTCATGTCCATGACCCTGGATGCAGAACTTCATGCACTATTAAAGTGGGTTGAACATCCGTCTCGTCCTCTTACCTTGAACGCCCTAGTGTTCCGAGTGACAAGGATAGTGACAGTCTCACAGATTGATTGTTACATTCATAAATTACAATCTGTTTCGACCTTACTCTGACCGTCACTACAGTATAAATAGGATGACTCGCATCAAAATGGTCGCAAGGAACAGACATCAGAATGGCATTGTTCACAGGTGTTGTACAGGTCATGTCAACTCTGTAAAATTGTGTAAATGTACATGGTGTAGACCATGATGCTACATCACAAATATCTCCCACAGGAACTCCTTTCAGCACAGCCCATGAAGTGGCTAAGCTTCTGGCTGAGTGGGCTCGTATTCCTGTAGGAATCGGTTACCCTTTTCCTGCATATGCATGCGAGATGACATCAATCAAGCAATGTGACAAACGCTGCTTGGAGAGCTGTAACCCTAATCTTCATGTTCACGTTTAGTAGTTCCTATTCATCGCGGCACAAGGTCCCTTTCCAGAACCTTCACACTAACTGTTCCTCAGTGGTGGAATG
>JAFFST010046183.1:141799-152561 GCA_022414735.1 Noturus placidus | reverse complement strand
ACCCGGAGGAAACCCCCGACACACGGGGAGAACATGCAAACTCCGCACACACATGGCCCTGGCAGGACTCGAACCCCGGACCCTGGAGGTGTGAGGCGAATGTGCTAACCACTAAGCCACCGTGCGCCCCAT
Source organism: Noturus placidus (assembly GCA_022414735.1). Taxonomy (NCBI): domain Eukaryota; kingdom Metazoa; phylum Chordata; class Actinopteri; order Siluriformes; family Ictaluridae; genus Noturus; species Noturus placidus. The sequence goes on along the minus strand of JAFFST010046183.1, from coordinate 152,429 downwards.
ATATATATATATATATACAGACAGTATGAGCTAGTGGGACAGAAGACCATCTACAATAATTGGGAAGTGCATTACAAAGGGTTGTACTCTTCTATTGTTACAGAGTGGAAATCTGTAGGACCTAGTATTGGTTTAATAGCCTCCAAAAAGATTAACTTGACAGCAAGTTAGGAATAGACCACCTGGACTGAAAACACCATCTGTAGCATTATGAGGTGCTGAAAGTTAACCTCTACCTAAGGTTATCTGATATAATCCAACATAGGGGTTATGGATTATGAGAACCAATGAAGGGCAGAGTTCATGTTGCCTAAATCAGAAATAATGGAAATAAACATCTGTTAATTTACAGTTTCAAAGGCAAGCAATTACTTGAGACACAGAATTATATCTGATTATGTGATACGCTTCACTGTGTGCCATTAGAACAGTTTCAGTTAAAGCCTTGCCACTCCAACTGAATAATAATTATATACAGGAGACTATTTTTCTGGGCATTGTATGATACTTCTTTCAAAACTGTCAAATACAGGGTTCAGGATAGAAATGAGACCAAACAGACAATGCTGGGATTCACAGAAGGATGAAGATGGGTGGTGCTTATTTTTCAGTGATATCTATCCAAATTTCTTTATGAAAGATATGCAGATATAAACCTGGTTGTTTCTGTAGACAAATTGTTGGAGACTTTAATATTCATTTTGATAATCTACAAGACCCGCTTAGGATACCTTGTGTGTCCTTTCTAGAATTCTTAGGGATTAATCAGAGTATAATAGAACCCACAATAATGGACAGACTCTTTATTTAATACTGATATTTGGATTAAATATAGAAAATAATAATATCATTTAAAAATTGTCTTAATCATGTTATATGCACTTTTCCACTCTACCACATCAATTGTACATTCACGTCAGCTACTGTACATAGTTTGATCAATAATATCTCAGATATCGACCTTGACTGCATCTCTGTCTGACCCCATAGAACTTTATCAGGCGACTGCTTAGAGTCAACATTGTGCTACTCTCTAGATAATGTGGCTCTACTTAATAGAAAAATAATAAGAGAAAAAAAAAAACTATAACTCACTCAATTACACTCACACAATTACACATGCAACTCTAAACAGACCACATGAAAATTAGAATGGAAATGGCATCAAACTTTGGTGATATTCCAAGCAGCATGGAAGTAGAGTCTTCTTAGTTGAAATGCTCAGTACTGCTGGATCAGCACATCTCTTCTCTCCAGAAGATAACAAAAATAGATTTTTATTTATAAGAGATTCTTATTTAATATTGTAGCAAAGTTATCAAGGAATAAGACCACCACAGAAGCATTGCACACTATCAATATTTATTAGTGGTTACTTTATGATTTTTTTTTCAATGACAAAACTGAAAATATTATGCAAAAAATCTGACTATTAATTTCAAGCTAACTAACCATGTAGATGACAATATAATCCCATCAGATCTGTGATTAGAATGCTTTACTCCCCTTTGAGAGAACCTGTGTTTCTACTACTTCTATTAGAACCACAGGCAGCTAAGCTTGCTGATTACACAGTAACTCTGGATGGCCTTTCAGTTACATCATGTGCAGCAGTGAAAGACCTTGGTGTGATTATTGACTCAGTATATCACTACATGATGCAGAAAAACTAGCTCATGCTTTTGGCTGAGGACTTTCATCCTCTGGAAACAAACTGGAAACACAGAAAGAGTTACGCTTATCATTCAAGTCACCGGAAAGACATTGAAGATGATGGTCAATAATGTGAAATGTAAACGATTTGGATACAGTAACAATATAGAATTCAAAGAGATGTGATGTTAATGTGAAAAAAGACCATGACTAAACAATCAGCAAATACAGACAAGCGTCTCAGTAAGGTTCACAGATTCTAGAAATGTCTCTGGACCTGTGCTGGAGTGAACACCATTCTTCAAATATTATTACATTCAGCAAATTATATTCCCTCTATTGGTGTTTTGAGGTTGAGGCTGTTTAACATGTTAGGCCAAAATTTCTACTTGGATTGAGATCTTGTGACTTTATAGGCCATAGCACATGATTTAACCATTTTCATACTCATGAACAAATTCATAAAGCCTTTGTGCACAATGGACGTGGACATCTTTGAAAAGAACCACCCATTTGCATATACAGCATTTATCCAGAGTGACTTACTGAACATTTCACAACTGAGCAGTTGAGGGTTAAGGCTTTGCTACATGCCCAGCAGTGGCCGCTTGGCAGTGCTGGGATTTGAACTAACAACCTTCTAATCAGTAATCCAACATCTTAATCACTGATGTTTCACCATAGGATAAAGGTGATCAGACAGAATAACTGTTTTGATTTTCAATGACTTCTCTCTTAAAGGGACAAATCAACCCAAAACTATTCCAGGAAAATGCCCTCCATAACATAGCATAACAGAGCCACTGTTCTGTCATTTCATTTCTCACCCATTTGTATGTTCCCCCTACATTGGCCTGAGACTGTATGGTGTGGGAGACGTAAGGTGATAAGGGCAGGAAGTCGGAAAAACCGTTTGGTAGCCGTAATGATGTCTGAATTTTTAATCAGCTGAATGGCAGTCCGCAATTTAAAAGATTGTGAGATCCAGCCAACATGTGGAACATTTAGTAAGATGAAGTGAAAACAGTGTTCCTCCAAACGCATCAAATGTTGTAAGTGAAAGATGACGTACTTCTTGTTTTTTGTCCTTGGTGTACTCCTGATATAGACACCCATACTGCATGAATTGATTTGAAGAAGCAAATAATTGTGCAGCTAGGCCCTGTTCACACTAGTGCGTTTTCATTTTAAAATGAAACGATCCTCATCCACACTGGCGTTTCCGCTGTATTTCAGAAACGATCTCTGTGCACACAACACGACCGAATAAGCATGTCACATGACCGTTAATGCACACTGGGCTTGCGCATACAAGTGTAAACAGGAAGTTGGTTGCTAGTCATCAGCAGGCCCAATAAACCGGCGGTCCATGTAGGGCTTACACCGCTTGAAATTAGATTTATTGCCGATTGCTCTAATTATAGCTGGCCTCTTGCACATGTAGGCAGCTGCAGTATTATAAAATGCAGAATTTAACTGCACAATGCTGCTAAGAATGACAACAAAGCCAGCAAAGCTTGCAGTTCAGTCTCTGTGTTGTTGTGTATATGATCAAGGTAAGTATGGTTATAAGGTAGGGGCTTGACGAATCAGGGACGGATAAGCAATGATCCAGAAGAGCCAATCAGGGAGCGAATGTGGGCAAATTCACACCTTCGTTTTCAAAAGTCTTTGTTTTGGTCTGTTTACACTGAAATGTGATCCCGGAGTTTTCAGACTTCAATGGGGTCTTCGGCGTTTCCAAAAGTTTCCGTTATCAAGGTTCAAAAACACTGAAGTAGTATAGACGACAGGAGTAACCATAGTAACAGTTACGCATTTTAAAACGAAAACGCACTAGTGTGAACAGGGCCCTAGTATCCAGCAGGCAAACACCTAAGCAGGTAATTGGCAAATGGGTGCCAGCTAAAACAGGGTGCACACTGTGATCCTTAGTAATCAATTACTAAGGATCGGCTGGGGCTCTGGCTCAGTTGGTAGAGCGGGTTGTCCACTAATCCACGAATCGTGGGGTTGGCGGTTCGCATCCCGGCCCGGGTGATCCCATGCCGAAGTGTCCTTGGGCAAGACACTGAACCCTAAGTTGCCCCCAATGGCAAGCTAGCACCTTGCGTGGAAGCTCTGCTACCATTGGTGTGTGAGTGTGCACTTGTAAGTCGCTTTGGATAAAAGCGTCTGCTAAATGAATAAATGTAAATGTAAATGTAGTAATCCTTTGTGACTGTTGCTTGTCAGACAGTACGAGCATGATCCCTGCTGTAAGCCATGTCACAGTGTAGGATCTCAGTTGTCATTAATGTCAGACTGTATGACAGCAAAGACGCGAAAAACGGACAACGGCCTTTAACGTTGAACATGTCAAACTAGCGATCAAAGACTAAAGATTTTCCTAGAATTATAGGAATATTTTAGAATTCTCAAAATTTTATCTCAGAAGACCAAATCCTGGCCAAAATCGTACAGTGTGAACCTGGATTAAGATAGCTAAAGTGATTGCAAAGGATTGGAGTGGCCCTCATTTCCCTGTAATTCTAAAACTGGAAAATAGTTAAGGAAATCTAAATTAAGCAACTATGCTTACTAGGTGGGAGGAAACTAGAGAACCTAAGGAAAGCACAAGGATTACTTTCAACACAATAAGAACCAGCGCTCATGATTGAACCAGGTACCCAAGTGCTGTGAGGAAGAAAAGCTAGCCACTGCGTTACCTTCTTTCTACTTTAGTTAAATCAAACATTTAAAAAAAACACACACACAATATACAGCATTTTAGAATGCCTTTGACAAAAGAACAATGTATTGAAATGATTCTCATGGCTGGATCGGGAATCTTTCACAAGGTTGTAATGGACTTTAACAGGAAACATGGCAAGCACATCAGTGATGACACTGTTACCAAACTTGCTAACAAATTCAAATAGACTGGAAGTGTTGCAGAACAACCGAGAAGTTAACGTCCATGAGCATCCACTTATGAAGGCACAACCGGGAATGTGCTGGCAAACATAGTTCCCTAAATATGGAGCCTTATGTGACACCCTATAAAATTAACCAATAAAATAATTTTAAATAGACATGAACACAGAGACTATTTTGACAATTGGAATACACAAACATAAATAATATTATGAAAACTAAATATGAGATCATTGAAGTGAGATCATTGGTTTGTCCAAAATTCCATTCTTGGCTAAAAATAATAGTTGAAAAATTAGGACAGATTTGGACAGAGTATTGATTTAATTTAAATCTCACAATAAAGGAAGTATCTAACATTGTACTACTATTAGACAAAATTTTGAGGAAATTGAAATCATTTTATTGATTTTATTGGTTTTGTGTGTGTGTGTGTGTGTGTGTGTGTGTGTGTGTGTGTGTGTGTGTGTGTGTGGTGAATGGCCCTTCATTCTCTAGGCATGAGTGGCTCTATTAGGATATTCTCTTCACAAAGCCTTCCTTTGATGTGCTGCTGCTTCCTGCCTCTTAACAGGGCCGCTGTATTAAATTGAGTTTGCCTCCTGCTGAATGAATTAGGCTTTAATAGTGTTATTGATCAGAGAGCCTACAGCTCACACAATACAGCCACCCAGCACCACACCGGCCACTAAGGAAATCAACATCTTAACGACACATTATATGGACCTGGATCTTTATAAAGGTATGTTTTTTTAAGAAAAAAAAATATTCCTTGTTCCAGCCCAATCTGTGTCAGCAAAATTTTTATGTGTCCCTGGTGTTTGTTCGAGCTCAGGGAATTTCATGAGACATTAGAGAGAACATATAGGATGGCTGCTTTTATAGCCTGCGCTGTGTGTGCAAGAGTGTGCTGATACACGTGTTTGATTCAGTAAATTACTTGGACAGTGTGTCATGTTGGGAGGGGTAATGACTGGGACAGTGAACATAATGCTGCAGTAATTATTAGAGAATTGGCTTCAGAGTTTAGACTGTGAACATTGAAACTCAGCAGGAGGGCAAAGGGAAAAAGGCCATGTTAGAATGCTGCTAACTCATGAGTTAGATACAGATGTGGGTCCTGGGGTTAGAAGAGGATCCTGGCTGGAAGAATCCATTCTAAATATGAGCATCCCTGAGCTCTACCTTCCTGAATTCCTGTAATTTACTGAATTAAACACCCTCTCTCATCACTCATCAACCCAATCTCAAATTATTGCCAGGTGAAATGGCTCCAGACACACACACACCCACGCATGCACACATGCACGCACCCACACAAATGTATAAACACACACATATGGCTTTACATAGCGCATATGTTCTTGAACATACACATAGATGGATGGCGTGATTACAAATTACTTCCCAGATTACCAAAATCCATTAAGGGAGAGACAGAGAGAAGGCTGGGTTGGGGGCATGGTAAGAGGATTCTATTCCTTTCATTACACATCAATATTCCAAAACACTTGTGGTTTTTGCTTTCCTTCTCTTTTTCTAAGACTCCCACTGAAACTGTCATGGGTTTGGCTTGAGAGTCACCACTGTTTAAAGCTCCAGCCTCATGGTGCCACAGAGGAATGTTTATTTATCCAACATCCTGTCTCTTATCCGGTCATATTATACAGCAAACTGCATGAATTAAACATTGGACTCCAACGCCATTGTTAGTGAACCATTCCAAAGCAGGCTCTTTGATTTCATAGTATTTGATATTGACACATTGCTTTGTGTCTTTCCTCGAGTGACTGTGTGTAATGCCATTTGAGTAAACAGTACCTGCTAAAAGACGAGAGCTCTGAACAGGATGAGGGGATGTTGGGGAACTCGGGCATTTGTGCTGCCTTGTCAGTTATTTGTTCTACTCTTGTTACTTACTTGTAAATTAGAGGTGAACAAAACCCACTCTCTTTGCATTGAGAGCTCCTTCCTCTCACACTGTTACTCACATTTTATAAATTAGGTTACTGAAACACAGTTTATTGAGATGCATGTATAACTGATACAATAAATGTTAATGTAGCTTTAATAAGACTTATTAAAAATATAGAATGAAGAAACCTGTTTTTAGTTTTAGCCATCAAATCCAACACACACACACACAGATACAGCTCTTGAGCTTGTTTTTGTGATAATATCAGAAGATTAAATGGAAGTATTGTACAATCTGGCTGTGGACTAACTGGACTAGTGTCATTCCAGCAGTACTCATATCACTTGCTCCTCCCCAGAACTTGACTTTAGAAACTTAAATAGACTAGTTTAAGCCTTGAGGCCTGATATCGTCTCGGAAAAATCAAGCATGGTAATCTTAATCTGCAATCTGCTTAGTCATACTTCCATTGTGTCGGGAATGTCCCATAAACTTTATTGTTTAACCAAAATCTGTTCAGACATTAGAGAAAACAGCCACAGGACAAGACAAACATACTTAGAATGCCATGTTTGATTCTAATCATACATCTAAATGAAGACTATGCCAGAAGAGTGATAAGTGATTGAAAATGTTTAATCGTTTAGCTTTTTCATAATTTGTTGCTTTTTCTCCTTTCAATGCAGGCCAATGGTCTTTTTAGAGAAGAAGAAAACAAAATGCTTCGAGGGCATTTAGTTAAGAATGTAAATGTCACCATGCCAATATACACACTTGTAATGAATTTTGGCTGCCATAACAAAGAGGAACTATTGCAACCTAAAACATATGGCTCTGTTCTTCACCCATCAGGACTGCCATAAGAGAGAAGAAGGGAAGAGTGAAATGGGGAATCCACAACCAGTAGATCCGATCACACATGTGATCAGTATGCGTGTTGATTGAACACAGTGTTAGAAGTGAAGTAAACTAAAGTCCTCTTTGAATAAGAAAGCGTGAAGTGCACCCTGATCCCCAAATCCCTATTATCACAATAACCAAAAAAAAGTAGAGAAACTGTGTGTGAATGTGTTCACCGCAGCGTGGGTTAAGGCACAGTGTTAAGCCTGACTTTAAAGGGATTTTGTTAGATTTGGGAGCTTTTGTCTAAGGAAGCTTTTGAACTTTTTTTGATTCAGTACTTTCAGGTTAGTATTTTTAATTACAGTTTTGAGCGTATTTCATGTTGGAAGCAAAGGAGGTGTGATTATAAATATATATATTTTAAATTCTGTTTATATTTTTATTTCATGTCATCCTTATTTCATATGACCCAACACCTCTGGAGTTCACCATGATCCTGCTTTTCATTAATGCTACATAGCAACCAGGAAATCTGCTGGAAAACCTTGAAGCATAATTTTGGGCTGTAGAGCATGCTGGTTAGTTTGACATTTAAAATGATGAGGTCAACTCTTTCCTTGACTCAGCTTTTACTTTAAATGCAGATTTTGGCGTTATTTATTGTATCGGGTCTCTGACACAGAGTGTATTTTTGTAAGTGGATGATTTTTCAACGCTTTAGATTTTTTATTTATTTATTTATTTATTTAGAAAACACCCTTCATGTTGATTCACTAACCTTACTGTGTCTTTCCAGTTTTAATGCCTCCTCTATCTGCCTTGCTCTATTGAACTGCATTAGTCAGGTCCGGGGTTCGAGTCCCACCAGGGCGATGTGTGTGCGGAGTTTGCATGTTCTCCCTGTGTGTCGGGGGTTTCCTTCGGGTACTCTGGTTTCCTTCCTAACATGCATGTTAGGCTGATTGGCGTGTCTAAAGTGTCCGTAGTGTATGAATGTGTGTGTGAGTGTGTATGTGATTGTGCCCTGCGATGGACTGGCACCCTGTCCAGGGTGTACCCCGCCTTGTGCCCGATGCTCCCTGGGAGAGGCTCCAGGTTCCCCCGTGACCCTGAAAAAAGGAGTAAGCGGTTGAAGATGGATGGATGGATGGATAGTCTGTTAGCTTTGACTGAGAAGGGTCCTCTGCTTACTGTACTGCCGTATCTCTTGACCTGCTGCTCCTACATTTGTCGATTTTGCGTGTCATCCTTGCACAGGGGTCTTGCTAATCTTCCCTGTATCGTTCCAGTATTAGTATATGTGCTGCCGTAACAAGCTGCTAATACAGCCCTCGCATCTCTCACAGTCATCACACAAAGAGAGACAGAGAGAAGTGAGAGGAATGCAGAGTTGAACCTCCAAGTTCCACACTTAGCCATTCAGTGAGTAACGGTTACTGAGTGCTGGCCTCTGTGTCTGGTGGGGGCAGGGAAGAGGGTGTGAGAGCTTGGACATTGAGTTCGGTGAAGAGGGGGTGGGGTGGGGTGGGGAAGGGGTCTGAATGGTAACCCCAGGGTACAAGGGGAGAGCAAGGGGACAATAGCAGTCCTGTTTGAGGCAGGAGTGGTCAGAAGGAGACTGCGGCTGTGGGGACAGGAAACCAGGGGAGCCTATGGGAATGCAGATCACTTGGCAGAATTAAACTGGCAGCCTGAGCTTTGATGTGAGCGGAGGGGGACTCTCATATGGTCCAACTTTCACCAAATCTACAACAGCAACCCCCAGCCCCTTCCCTTGACTCCTGTGTGCTCACTTCCAACTGACAAAATCCATCCACAACTGACCCTGGGTTTTGTGAGGTGAAGAGAGAAAGACTAATACTAACAATGGGGTGCCCAGTTAAAAAAATAAGCTATTTTTAAGCAGACTTAAATTTTAATGTCTTGATTAAAGGACCCTTGCTGAGTTGCCATTCATTTGTGTGTATGTGTGTGCACGCTACAGAGAGGCAGTGATTAGGCTCTAGGCCAAGTGCTTCTCTGTCTTGTGTACAAATGGGAAGGACTAATGGGAAGGACTGCGCTTAAAATTCAACTTGCACACCAGCGTGTACCACCTAAAAACTCCACATGCTTTTCATCCTCTGTCTCCATCTCTGCAGTCTCTAACAACACACTCTGAAAGAAGGAGTCCATTGGTAAGGAGGAACAAGAGGGTTTAGAAAGTGCTGAGTGGAAGAATTAAAAAGAGAGATAAAAAGAAGTGAGAGTCCAAACTGGGGACTGGACAAAGTGAAGCACTAATTATATTTCTTACTGTCTTTCTGAAAACGGCCTCCGTTCTCTCAGTGAGGGGGATCTGTTCTCCTGAATAGCATTTCTTGGCTTTTCTTTCTTTGCGCCTTTCATTTTTTCCTCTCTTTCTTACATCCTTTCCCTCTTTGGTGTCTCAGTAAGGTGGTCTGTGCAGCTTGGCCTTGTTTCCCTGAGCCTGGCTGCATTGTGAGGACTAGATTTAAGTTTACATAGAGACAATAAATTTTTTTGCAGCTTTCTGTATGGTAATGTACAAGTGGAAGAAATATGAGACAAGTGTTTATATTATAGCATAAGGAGCAATCAAAAATGAACCTCCATTTTACAGATTACTAAAAGCAATGGGAAAACAGTGTGGCTTATTTGTTGTTACATAAGTTTGTAGCAAAGGCTAGGCTGCACTTAAGGGCTACTGAAATGAGGGAGTGTGAACTGTTCAGTTGTGAGATGTTTCCTCTGGATTGTATACTCTGATGATGACTTCCAGATACTTTTATATTGGTTTTGCAATGGCCAGAGGTGACTGGCCTACCCCATCCACCCCTGCTTCTCTCTCCATCTGAAACACTTGCTCTTCAAGTCAAGCTATGTAAGGATACTGCTCGGTCAAATTATATTTGCCAAATTAGATAGTGAGGCATGTTTGTGATATTTCAAAACACTCTACATGTAGGACAGTGGTGTAGTGTGTGACTTTTTGTAAGGAAGCGAGGTCAATCCTCTACAACAGTGAAAAAAAAAAGTGAAAGAGAGCTAGAACTAAATTTATTAGTTTATTTGATTTGGTGTTATAAGTAAAGCATCAGCACTGGAATTATACCAAATTAAAGCACTTATTTATGAATACTGAATGTTGATTTTATATATACAGTGGTGTGAAAAAGTGTTTGCCCCCTTCCTCATTTCCTGTTCCTTTGCATGTTTGTTACACTTAAGTGTTTCGGAACATCAAACCAATTTAAACAATAGTCAAGGACAACACAAGTAAACACAAAATGCAATTTGTAA
>JAFFST010046183.1:115489-140596 GCA_022414735.1 Noturus placidus | reverse complement strand
TATATATATATATATATATATATATATATATATATATATATATATATATATATATATATATAAAAGGATATCAATTAGACTGTAGTGTTTACTGTCAGTATATATCTCAATAGAGCATTACTTTGTCACTGTCCATATAAAAATATGTTATAATAACAGAGCCAGTATAATTATTTCTAATGACCATTGCTCTACTAAAACATGAATGTGCATACTGAATCAATGCAAATGACATACCAAAGTTACATTATGTATCTGTGGGCAGTAGTAGCTCAGTACTGATTATAAGGTTGTGAGTTCAAATTTCAGCATTGCCAAATCACCACTGTTGGGTCCTTGAGCAAGACCCTGTCTAAATAGTAAGTTGCTTTGGATAAAAGCATCAGCCAAATTAGTTAGGAAACTTTTATAGCCTCCTAATTTATTTTTAAACATGAGGATGATTTGCATATATATCCCAGAATTCTTACAGTGAATAGAGCATTTCATATACTCTAGACCATGTGAGACTGAACTGAAATAAGTGTTTATTAGTTTAAAAACCTCACTGTGTTTCTGCTCTGAATAAATATACTGAATATGGAGAAGTGGGATAAAAAATATAAAGCCTCTGAATATGAAGTAAGTCACATGGGGAAGTAACTATTTTGAGAGAAAACATATCATCACGAAGAAGCAGAAAAGGTTCAGACCAACTGGAGAATTAGTGGTAAAACAAAGAAAATGGGAGAGAGAGAGAGAGAGAGAAAGAGAGAGAGAGAGAGAGAGAGAGAGAGAGAGAGAGAGAGAGAGAGAAAGAGAGATATGGGTAGGAGAGGGTTAAGTGTGTTTCTTGGAGAAGTCTAAATGAGACGAGTCTTGTAATCTCAGTGCAGGAATGCAGTTAGTGCACACTGCTGAACACTCCCTAAGCCCTGGCTCCAATCCACTCTCTCAGCACACCACACAAAGGCCCCTTTGTTCTGCCTGCTCTTGAAAAGCAATGCTCCGTCACTCCCTCTCCCTTTCTCTCTCTCTCTCTCTCTCTCTCTCTCTCTTTCTTTCCCTTTCTGTTGTGCTGCCTCTCTTTCCTTTCTTCCTGCCGTGCACTTCAGCTGCACTACTTACACTACAGTTCACCTCATTTTTTATCTTTGTGTACTTTGTCTTATGTACTCACTATCTCTCTGTCTGCCTCCCTCTCCCTTCGTTCTGTCTGTTTACTTTTATATATTTGTCTTATCCTCTTTTTTTCTCTCACTAGGCCTGACACCACATTTAATCTATTAACTCAGGACTTTGCTATTCACTGGCTTTGGATTCTTTCTTTTCTTAGTCCATCTTTTGCTGCCTCTGATTTTCAGAATCTGGAAATTCTTTTCTCTGTCGCCATTCTGCACTGCTTTATGTCCATTAAAAGAGCATTGAAATTATCCACTAAAAAGTGTACCTGTACATACCCATATATCAGACCTGTCCATTGTGCCACCAACAGTAATCTCTCAGTGTAAATGTGCTTTGGCAACCTGAGACATAGCCATACCTCATAGACCAAAGGCATGAAGTCCTGTCATATCTTATTGAAGCTGTCACAGGCAGGCAGAAGGTGAGAGACAAAACCATGATCTGTAATGCTGCCAGCCTCCAGCATTCCCACAAATGACTGTTTCACACCTAGGTTTCACCTTGCAGCACAGCCATATGGTTACAGACCTGTGGAAGCTTGCCACAACCTAAGACCCAGAAAAAGTGATGAGTGCAAATCACAGCAGGCCTCCAGGTATACACCCGGCCTTTTCATACAAGCCTTCAATAGAGTTGTGACACTATTGTATTAGAAAAACTACCATACCTCCTTAGCTAATTTATGTAAAGAGACATTATACATTAAATGGAAATACTAAGCATTCGCTCTGGAAACCATTGGTTTGATCATTAATGGGTTAGTGGTTGGAAAGACATATGATACACAGAAAAACGGGGATATTTCTTGTACATAAACTCAGCACAGATACCGTATAGTGTTTTTTTTTTTTATGAATGTAAATTTGCTGTGGCATTCACTACATGTCCCAGTTGATCAGAGATTTAGAGAGAGAGAGAGAAAATCAAGATTCCTATGTTCTACTCTATTTCCATCCACATGTACACACTGTCTTCATGGGTTTTCTCTGGGTAGCTGTTTTAAGGCCCAAGGTGTTAAAAAATGTATGAATGTTTGTGTTCATTGTGCTGTAGAATGGACTGGTATCCCATCCAGGCTGTATTCCTGCCTCACACCCCGTATTTCCAAGATCCACCATGACCATGACCAGGATAAAGAGCGTACAGTAGCTGAATTAATAAATATTTTTTACCATGGTGCTCTGAATATCTCCTACATCTGTGTGGATTCACATTGCAGCTCCATATCTCCATATTAACAAATCTTTCTCTCCCTCTCTCCTTCTGCCGAGCTACACATGAGTTTATGGAGATGTTGGAGATCCTGGTCCTTCTGCTCTCCGGACCTGCATGATCGGTCTCTGAGGTCCTACTTCTGGATGGAGCTCTCATCTGCTCCAAATCCAGACTACTGGGACAAAGGCTTTTCAAAGCCAAACAGATTACATTTAAACCAATAATTGTCTCTATTAGAATGTCTGTTGTGACCCAGATGAGGATGGGTTCCCTTCTGAGTCTGGTTCCTCTCAAGGTTTCTTCCTCTTAAACACCTTAGGGAGTTTTTCCTTGCCATTGTCGCCACTCAGTGTCTTGCTCAGTTGGGATAAATTTCTCAATTTTACTGTGTGTGTACTGTGTTTATATTCCTGTAAAGCTGCTTTGAGACAATATCTATTGTAAAAAGCGCTATACAAATAAAATTGAATTGAATTGAATTGAATATCTGAACCAGTTCCAACTGTAATGTTTAAAACCTCACCACAGTACAATATCTGGAAATCCCATTAAAAAAAATCAAACCTTCCCACACTTTCTTCCCTCCTACATCAGTATATAAAGATTTGAATATTTTACTGGGATTCTTTCATGTAGGTGTTGATGTGTAGTGGTGGTTAAACCACAGCACATCAGGAAATATGTGGGCCGATTTATGATCATTAGAGTGTTATGACCTGGTTTCTGTGGGGTTCAGCCTCATTATGCCTATGCAGTAATGTCATGAAAGGCTGTTTTAAAGGTGGGGGGCGTACCTGAAGGTGGTGATCTCTTACTTCTTGGTACAGAACTTAATCTTGCAAAGCTGATTTTGCAAGATTCTTCTTTTTATATTACTGTTTAAACTAAGATAAAAAGATCAAAATGGCCTAGGCTTCTGTGATTCACAAAGTAACAGAATTCCACTCTTAAATAGGTCAGAGTAACCTTTTAGATCTCCTACATATTAAAGCTCTGAGGTGTGCGGTCAACACACATTATGTAATTACAGGTACATGGTCTGCGCCAACCCTTATAACATGAGTTGCACTGGTATTAATGCATATTATGCAGTTAGGTAAAAACATGTCTGTGCTTCTTCTTTGTGGCCTGTTGTAGAACAAGTGAAAGCAACATGGGAGCATATGCAATAAGTAAATTATTGACATTGAACATTTCAGCCTGTCTGGAAAAGGTAAAGTTGAAGCTCTCTTTTTGTTTTTCTCTCAGAAGGATTGTCTTTGTGGAGAAGGTTTTTGTTAGAGGGAACCTAGGAGAAGGTGGATAAGACCATGTTAATATTCTTAGGGTAAGATTTGTGACACACAGGTTTTAGCATGCAGAACCTCTCCAAAGCCTAAATGTTTATGGGAGTTAAGGATATGTATGCTAATTGTAAAGTGGTTATGGAATGCTGAGTCATTCCATATGAGGACTCAATCTGTCCTGACTCAAAAATATTCCATATTTTCACTCAATCTGGTTTTCTGTACTGTGAAGAATGAAATTCTAACATAATTTTAATATACTAATGCATATAACTTTATACATATCATTGTAGTCTCATCTTTGTGTGAAATCAACTGTGCATGCGTATGTGTTGTGTGTGTGTGGGGGGGGGGGGGGGGGGTGATGAGGGACTCCTCTTTTGGGCAGTCAGAGAGTAGGCCTACAATGGAATGCATTGTTCCAGCCCATAATCAGAGCGGACATGGAACTTGGCTAGGAGGATCGTCCCTGCAGCCCTGGACACAGCTGCCGTGACTCCAGTTTATAGTCCCTGTATTCTGCTTTCATCAGCAGCCCTCTCTCCATCTCTCTTAATGTCTTTCCCATTCAGTCCTTGTTTTACCCTCAGGCTGTTCTGTGGCGCGGGGTCCAATAGACGAACCACACAAAACAACACTTAATGAATTCTCCAACATTTTTGTGCATTTTCATGGTTTCCTCTTTCCATAAACAAATACAGTGTGGCAAGCAAAGAGGGATGCTAATACAACAGATTTAGCACCAGAATCATAAGCTTCGTACTGAGTATGGAAATACTCAATAAATGGGAAACTTCAACTGTACTGCTCTCTTTCCAACCAGCCGTCTGCCTTCACCTCCGTCTTATAATGTCTGGAGCAGCCACTTGCCCAGTGGAAAATGCAGCCAGTAACAGATTAGACCTCCACTAGAGAAGTAAGAGGTTTATTGGTTGACCCAGCTCTCAGTCTCACGATGGTGTGGCAGTGTTTATAATAAAATAAAACCTAGGTCAGCTGTGAGGCCTGCATGTCATCAGCGCATTAACAAAAAAGACATGAGTGCGATCCCACAGTCAACTCAGTTTCCACACATAGAGCCATGGAGAGAGTACCACACCTTCACATTCACTAATATACACAGATGATAAAAAAAAAAAAATTGGCTCAACTGTGATTTTCCCTCTGCTCATGTTTAACTCCCCGCCCTCCAAGCCTGTATGTCAGAGCCCTGTCAAGTGGCCTGTCAGCAACGTGCTAAAGAATACTTCTCACCTCTAAGCTTTTCCAATCAGATGGAGTATTGGTGGTGTGTATGTTGGCCGCGTGCTTAGTAGGCTGTGGTTCTGCAGGGTGCTATGTAACAACTGGAGGGGGCGTTTAATAAGGGGCATCATGTAAGACCTCAGTCAGGTCTCTCTGGAGATTTTTAGCAGTGCATTGAGCGAATTGTATGGGTCCATAGGTCAGGTGTTCAAACTTAGGTTGAGTCCCATATGTTGTGCATTTCTCCCATACCCCTGCTGTCCTGCTGTAATTGGCAGGTAATGTTTCAGCCCCTGCCCAAATTTCTCTTGCTATTCCTTGCTCTGGATTAATGGCATATCCATTGGTGGCTGCAGACTTGGCAGTGCACCAGAGAGGGGCCAACTACAGATACATTATACACTGCCAGCTTTCACCAAGGTGTGCATTTCAAGACATCCCTCCTCTGTATTTATATGGCACTTTTTCTCCTGCTAAATTAAAACTAGTAGGGTTACTGTTTATTTTGTACTCTGGTTAGATATCTGTAACTGGTTCCAGGAGGCCAGATTCGCCATCATCAGTGTAAATCAGAGCAGCACATTCACTATCCATTGCTATAGAAAAGGTCTATCAATCAAAGACCAATCTTTACTCACAAATAAACAGGGTAAGGACTGTCACACAACTGAAACCCCAACCTACCCAAGCCCTCATGAAAACAGTTGCTAACATTTGAATTGGAAAGTAGCATGCTGTGTTTTTATATGATGTTTCTCCATGGGGCATGACAGTCTGCCAAATATTATCAGGCATGGCTTCTTATTGTGAGGCTGCATAACGGTGGGTGTGTTAAACCTGTATCATGTAGTGTAAATGCCAGCCATTGCAAGAACATTCTATGAGGGTTTTAAATGAAGTGTATTTTATGAAGTAATGTTTGGTTGCCTGCAATAGGGGAATATCGTTTATGTTCCCTTGATGTTGAGAAACTTTAACCTGCATAAAGTTTCGTATTTAGCTAATTCTGACACACTATCAATTCTCGCGCACTGTGACTAAGAGCTAATAGACAGACATAACATTTCCTGAGAATTTGACTCAATGATCATGTTGTAGGCTTGGCCTTCATTTGAAGAGCGAGAGCGCGAGTGAGAGAGAGAGAGAGAGAGAGAGAGAGAGAAGCGTAAGGGAAAAGTGTTGTATTAGTACAGTTTATCTTTTAAGCCCTTTTTCCTCACCCTTTCACCATCTACTGGGGGTTGTGAATGACAGTAATGATTATTTTAACATGTTTTTCTGTGTCAGGCCGGGGTGGCTGACTAGACGATGCTTTTTGAGTTCTAATTCTCACTATGAGAAAATATGTTTTAGTGACCTTTATTAATGGTTCCACATCCTCTGATATTTCTCACCCATATTGTTTAAGTTAACAGCTTTGGGCACCTAGGAAACGCTTCAGTCACTATCAAAGCAAGGTGTTTTTGAGAGTCTTTATGTGTGTGTACTGTAGCTGTGCACGTGCCATGTCTGAGCAGGTTAAAATGCCTTAGGGACAGGGGGATGGCAGGAGCAGGCCTGACTGGTTTCAGGCCTAATCTTGATGGAACATGGCCTCGGAGAAGTTTTATAAACACATTCTGTGTAGAGCTGTTCCCACCCATACAGCTACTCCAATCTGAGCTATGGGTTTTACGCTGGGTGGCAACTCTATTGTCGGTGGAACAGTTTCTGACCACAGGCTTTGTGTAGGAGCGTGTATGATTTTGTGTGTGTGTGTAATGTGAACACTACCACACTACATCTGGCCTTCCACAGACACGTTGTCACTTGTCAGGATGTGGCTAGCTTATAATGTTAAGAAACTCGCAAAATGAATGACTTTAACACGTTCCTCAAGCATTAAGGCCATGGATTATCAGGTCTCCTTCAACTGTTGATGTTCGTTATGTCTAGATTTACTCTAATACATACGCTGGTATGTCTGCTGTTTTCTCAGTTATGCAAATATACCACCATCCTCAGCAAACAAGCAGACAGGTGATTCATTTTAAACAAATCCTATGATAAGGCTGATATCAGTCTTTTACCCTCTTGTGTCAGTGATTATGCCTCTTATCTGAGATTTCTGTGAGTAAGTAGGTTATCTAAGTATTTTTTTTTCTTAGTACACACAAACTCCCACTATGGGTAATAACAGTTGAGTATGCTGTGTGACCAATACTATGTGTGGCTTTGCTTGTGCATACATGTGTTAGAAAAAGAAGGGTGATTATGGCAATAATCCCTATTTACCTTTGGCATTTACTCATGGTTTATCCTGAAGATAAGCAGTTCACTGGCCTACAGGGAAAAAGTGTGACATGCTGAGACCTGAGAAGGAGAAGACTGTGGTGTTGCTTCACTGCTGACAGGAAACAGATGCACACTGAAACAAACAAGTCTTCAATTTGTTGAGAAGCTTATATGTTTCCTCCTTGATTTGTAATATCTAAATTAAACAGGTACCTCTGGAATGGGCTGGTGGAGCCAGATGGGGTTCCAGATTCTTGTTAGATCATGGTGTTTGCCATATTACATTACAGCTTTTGCCTGACACAAAAGAATCACCATCACACATTCACCAAACATCAGTAGTTACTTGCCAACTGGTGTCTAGTGAAAGCATGATGTGTGCAAATTCTTTGTCTCATAAATGTCTAAAAATGTCTCCTTTCTAAAAAATTTTTTTTACACAAATGCTAAGAGGCTAACATGAGTCAACAGGATGTTGTGCTTGTCTCTTTCTGCGCCTGAGAGTAGCTTTGTCCAACTGGCCTCCAAACATTGCATTTACCCAGCAGCCCTAGAATCAACACCACACAGAGCAGTTGAGCATGAGACTTATAAGTGAAACAAGAATCAAGGGTAGATGTTGTCTTGACAATGGTGTGGCTTTTAGTGTGACTTTACCCAGCTCTGATGGAGGTGTGATGCAGAATGTACATGAAAGTGAGAGGTGGTTTTGCACTTTAGTGAGTGCGTGCGTCAATTTACCACTTTCAAGTCCCTCAAATGTCAAAGCCAACGCAGCAGCTAAAGCAGACAGACCAAGATATTTAACTCATGAGTTTGCCATGAGCATCTTCATTTTGACTATTTGTTTTTTTTTTTTACTTTTTCCCCTGTTACTTCCAAATGTATTGGAACAGCAAGGCCAATTCTTTTGTTACATTAAAGACGTTTGGGATTTAGATCAAAAGATGAACATGAGACAACCGATAAAAAGTTCAGCTTTTGGTTCCTGATATTTACAGCAGTATTAACTTAGTACATGGCACCTTTTGTTTGAACCCATCCATTTTTCAAATGATCAAAAATATTGGAACATATGACTGGCAGGTGTTTCTTGCTGTCCAGGTGTAGCTTCTTAAATTGATTGTTTAAACAATTAATAGCTTTAATGCCTACTCTTGTTTTGAACCCTGGGTTTCATCTGTGAAGACTGCATTTGTTTTTAAAAAGGATAAACCAACATGAACACCAGAGTACTGCCTATGGGAGAAAAGAAAGTCATTTTGAAGAGGTGAAAATGGATGGAAAGGCTAAAGAGTGGTGACAGAAAGGAACTGTTCATGATCCAAAACATACAAGGTCATTGGTGAAGCATGCTGGAGGTAGTGACATGACTTGGGCTGGCGTGGTTGCTTCTGGAATGGACTCACTAATCTTTATTGATGTTACTCACCAGAATGACTTCAAAAATGTACAGAAACATTCTGTCTGTCAATTTTTGCTACGCAAAAACACACTGCCGATACAACACAGGACTTCAACAGGTGTGTGTCTGTGGGGGGCTTTTGTTAGAGTGGAAAGTTTTAGACTGGCCAAGTGTCAATCAAGAGACCTTGACCCAATTGAGCATGCATTTCAACCCAGAAGAGGAGACTGAAGGGAGAAATCCCCTGACACAAACAATTATTGAAAGAGTCTGCAGTACAAGCCTAGAAAAGAAGAGTGCAACAGTTTGGTAATGTCACTGGGTCGCCGGTTTGATGCAGTTATTGCAAGCAAGGGATATGCAACCAAATAGTGTGTTACATACTTGAAGGCTGTGTTCCTATAGTTTTGCACACCTAAAAATCGTGTGTTCCACCACCAAAGGTGCCATGTTCTAAGCTATTTAACACATCTAGATGGAAATATCAGAAAATGAAAGCTGAAATTCTGATCTATCTTTCGATCTCAAGCCCAAATGTCTTCAGTGTATAGCAAACAACAGAATTGCTCTTGCTGTTCCAATACTTTCCGAAGGGACTGAAGATATATAGTAGGCGTTGAGAACTACTGACACTCTGTCTGGTTGTAGCAGAGATTACGCCGAGAACCAAGCTAAACCTTCTAAATGCAGAAACAAGCCGCCATTTCCTAAGCCCCAAAAGAACAATGTGATGGGGAAACTGCCAGAAAGTTATGAATGATAGGAAGAAGAGTATGATATTACATAGCTGCATATCTGATGTATGCGATTTGTTGGGTCCATAATAAAAAATATTCATAGCCCTGTGAAAGGTTTATTTAATTACTAATGTAACTGTAGCATACATATTCTGTCTATGAATTCATAAACAGAAATTAGAAACAGATTATACCCACTATTTGACGAATTTAGAGTTTAGAACATTATTTAAAATAGTCCAGATCCTTGCTACAATATTCCGCATATAGAGAAAATAAGCTCCATATATTCTCAATCACCACCAAAATATTTTCCTGTGTTGTAACGTAAAACCTTTTGGGTCATGCGTGGCAACAGTGTTTGGTTTATCTAACCGATTATTAAAAATTGCCAATAGACAGAAGAAATAATTCTAATGACCATAGTAGTTCATATGAAGTGATCCAGCACAATTTTTTCTTCTTACAGAATTTCAGTATTTGATCCAACTTGTCACTTAATTCCCTTCAGTCCTCCATGAGTTCAATAAGATGTATTTAATGTGTGTATAAGGATTGCATAATTCTGTGGTTCTGATTGGGGACAAAATTGGCAGTCCAAAACACATCATAATCCACAGTATAATACTCACAGCGCTCATTCTCTGGTTTTCCCCTTAGCATTGTTCATACACACAGGTGTGTGTATACACACACAATAAGGGAAAGAACAGAATAAGCAAATTTACTGTTTACTTTTTTCCAATACTCCTTGATAGAGAAATTACAAAGTCTACTAACTGTAGTATTGCACAATCTAGCTGTGCCCCAGAACAACAAACATGCAGACAAATGCCAGCTGTTCCTGCAGTCATGACTGGAGCTACATAATTAACATACAATTGTGCGCTGTATCTAATTTCCATTGTGCAGGTGATGGAAACCTGTGCACCATGTTTTGGGGAGTCAGTATGTATATGTGTAGGCCTATATAAAGAAACACACACACACACACACCTCCACCCATCTTCAGAAAAAAGCCACATCCTGCAGCACTTTTATAATGTGTGCAGAGCAGTGTGACTTGAACATATAGCATGCACCTCATAAACAGGAAACAGCTCTTTGTTTCATATCACGCATCAAGAAAGTGAGAGAGTACATCGTCCGGAAAGTGTGGTGACTGATAACTCTTCCATTACTCCTCACCTGAGAAAGAAATACGTAGTGCCACACAATGTCTATATGACAGCTTTTCTGGTCTTTGGTTATAATGCTACTGCGAGAATGTATCTTGTATTCATAGTGACTCATAACCAGATAAATATTACTATATTAGGTGAGACCAAATGTCCACTTAATACTTATGTCTAAAAATAAAGGGTTTATACTGTTTATAAACACCCATGAACAGATCTCAATCACATGATCAGTAGTTGTACAGTGGGTAAATGGCTCAATATTGTGTAGGTATGTAAACAGGAATTTTCCACCAACTTGGCAGATTTACACAATACCAGACCACAAAGTTAACACCTTAAATAAATGAGAATGAGCACATGACATGCTGTGGCCATTATAATTCAGTAGCAGAATGATTCACAGTATCTGGTGGTTCTGGAACTAGTCCAGAAAACCCGCCGCTCAGTACCAGTAGGTTTTTTGATCATTCAGAGAAATCCAAGGACACCGATTTCCCACCAGCCCCTCTGTGTATTCAGGCAAGCTCAGCTGAAGTTTGATCTGGATAAGATCAATACCCCACCAATCCAGACTACCAATGGCATTGTTTCTCTTAGGAACTCCCTCATTACACAAACTGCCATCCACAATAGCATGCTTCTGGAAATTACAATTATCAATCATTGTTTATTTTAACACTGAGGCAGATCTCCCCACTCCCCATGTCACCAATTTTCCATGTACTAAACACTCCACACTCAGGAATTTCTGAAAAATATGGGGTTTATTGGTTTTAACTGCAATCAGCCATTACAAAAAAAACAAAAAAAAACAAACAAAACAAAAAAAAAACAAACAAACAATCAACTTTATATAAACTCACAGAAATTACTGTAGTGAACAGCAAACGCTGTTTAAGAATACATTCAACAGTTTAGGCTAGATACTTTGTCTATCCTGTTAACCAATCTTCAACAACTGAGGAATAACTACTCAAACGTAGCTTCTGAATCATTATTCAAGGTAAGGAGCATAAGCTCAATGGAATGTATAAAAAGAGGCACTTTACATTTGGGTTGGAAGAATTAAAATTAATCCAATCATTAAACAAAAAGGGACACCTTTTCTCCAACCCATTTGGTCACAGTTATTGCCTGCAATTCATCTAATCAACACATGTAACTGGAGGAACTGCTTTTAACACTGAAGTTTTGTAATCTGCATTGATCACACCACAATCAACTTCACTGAACACAACGCAACATTAAAAATGCACTTCAGGCAGGTACCTAGAATGTAAGCAGAAACTTTAAGGCCATCATCTTGAATAAAACTCGCTACTATCTCTGGTAACAATGTTCTGCTAACCATGTTCCAGGATATCTAGTGCTCAGAATATACAGTTCAATATTTCTGATACTGTAACTTTCATTACCACCTCTGGCACCAAGGGGGAAATGCTACATGCAAGGACAAAACTTGCCTGAAAAAAAAAAAAAAAAAAAAACAGAACAAAAAGGAAAAAATAAATAAGGGGAGGGGGTGTAAAACTGACTACAAAAAAAAAGATGAATGTACTGATGTTACACTCTAGTGAGTAGAAACCAAAGAATCATTAGACCTAATGGTTTTGCAGTCCAATAATTGGGGAAAATGAATGGAAAAATCTAAAATAAATAATCAAAACACAGGATTTTTTTTTGTTTTTGCTTTAAATTAAGTTTCATTTTTATCAAAGTGTAGTTGCAAACAAGTCATTGTAGTACAATATATTAAACTGTGAAAAAAGAAAAGTTGACAAGTCTTCACAATCTTAAGATTAATACAGAAGATCATAATTTAACAAAAGAAAATATATTCTATCGTTTCATTAAGATAAATACAAACAAAATTAACAAAAAATGCATATGATCACCAATAAATATGTTTGATAAGTTAAATAAGCAGTGACAAGCAAAACCTTCTGTCTTGAAAGTTCTCTTTTCCAAACAATAATAACAATGACGAAGTCAAATGGAAAAAAAAGAGGGGAAAAAAAACAACCAAGAGATGGAAAGATAACAAAATTACCAAGTGCTCCTTTGAGCAGATTTTATGGAAAAGCAAGTTAGCTTGAAGGTCTACACTGAAGTTGCATGAAGTTCAGCTGCACCTTGGGAATACTGGAATTCCCCTTCACTGATTGGAAGGTGAGGAAAAAGTCAGTGTTTAAGATATAATAACCAGTTGGGTCATTCCTTCACAAGAAACACCAAGTGACCAACCACAGTGGGGGGACTGTAGTGGTAGGGAAGTGAAGTTGTTCATTTCTAAGTGAAGGCATCCAATCGTATGATTTTTTTGCTAGTTTTTAGGACAAAGCTGGAGCACATGATAAAAACAGAATGTGCCAAATACTCTAACTCCCAGTTTCATTTCTTAAGTTCATCCTCCAGACTGACACAGTCTGGCATCTAACTAAGGGGTAGTAGAATGCTCAGAGCAAGAGCTACTATACTAGGTTGCAAGAAACTAATGAACAGAGACAGTAGTCCTTTCACCTTGACATTTAAACCCCAAGCACTTTTTTCTTCTTGATATTAGTCTGCAGAAGACAGCTGTGAATGATTTAAGCGTGACTCTAGCAAACCCATTTAGAGATGGTTAGAAGTGTCCTTGAGTGGTACTATGTGGGGGGAGGGTCCTCAGAGCAGAACTTTTCCCTGAACACACCACCTGTGGCTCACCTACGCACTACTGAGGCAGTAGTACCAGGTACAACAGTCTCACTTTTCACCAATCCAATTCCTGCTCTAGTTGTTTTGGCACAGTCACATGTCATGGCAAGACATCTGAGATAAGGCTGAGGCAGCAAACAGGCTTTGGGCAAAAGGGAATGGGGGGGAAAGGTTTTGCTTGTTGTGGTTAAATAAAGATTCAAATAAGAGTTCCCTTAATTGACTGCATCTTTTTAAAGCCTAACTGATACAAGGGAAGTTTACTGCCCCTAGAAGGCTAAAGAGTAAGCAGGAGGTAGAGGGCAAGTTCACCTCTTCTGCTCTCTGCCCACTGCTGAGTTCCAATAGAGGATCTGCAGCGTATGCACCTTAATCATCCGAGATGGACAGCCTGCTGAAGATGGGCAGTCGGCGGGTGGTATCAAGGATGGGTGATTCTGAGCCACTCAGGCTCCCTCCTGAGCTGCTCTGGTAGCCCTCCTGGTCAGAGAGGGAGTCTGGCTGACTGGATGGAGACTCAAAGAGGTGGGGAGACTCAGACATCGGCCTAAAAGAGTAAGGGGTGTTGGATGGAGAGGATTGTGCATGGACTGTGTGATCAGCACCAGAACCACTGCTCAAGCTGGGGCCAAAGAGATTGACCAGCTCCTGGCTGGAGTAAGTGAAGGGATTGCTGCTGGGCCACTCAGACAGTTCATCTGGAGAGAATATCGGTGGAGGCGTGACAGAGGTGGGACTGTCTCTTAGGCCTCCAGAGCTGGGAAACCCTGCGAAACTGTAACTGTGCTGGAGCCGTGGCCGTTCCAGCTTGTTTGATGTAGAGAGTGGGGATGGGGAAGCTGGAGGTCCACGGCGCTCTTCTGCATTGTGAATAAAGTGGCAGCGTGGCCCATATGGGCAGAAGCCAATGGTGTGGAAGGTGCGGCAGAGTTCTGTCTTGTACTTGGGGTGGCGGCTAAGGCTGCGGAGCTCGTGAATGCCATGGGCAAACTGGCACTTGTCACCGTACTTGCATGCACCATTCTCTTCAAATGGCCTGCACAGCTCTGTTTTATAGCGGCTTGAATTCACCTGACTGCTTCCAGTGCCGCCAGATCCGGTGCACTTCTGCATCAAGCGGTCCCCGGTCTCTGAGAAAGAACGATCTCGAAGTCGGTTCTCTTTGTTGCTGCTGTTGCCCATTCCAGAGCCTACAAATGCCAGATCTGCTTTCCCATTGCTCAGGAACTGGTTCTGGTTGAGTTTGCTGCTAGGCAAAGTGACCGAGTGCCGTCGTTGGTAAACCCCACCAATGGAGGGTGTCCCCACAGCCTTCCTGTCCAGCAGACTCCCAGTGGGGTTGGAGATGGTCAGATTCGCACCAGTGCAGGGCACAGGCATCGTGTGTGGAGCACCAAGTATGTTGTTATTGTAATTCAGCATTTTGTTATTCTGGAAATCAAAGTGAAACAAAAAGTTATCAGTGTATAGCTTCATTAAGGTAATCTGAATAAACATTATGCATCAACATTACATCATGGAAATTTAAGCATTACTTTTGTCTAGTAGTCTTAGTCAAGGCATAAAAAGGTGTAAACAGAGCTCATGTCTTTGCAATGCTGTCAATCCATTAGGTTCCTTTTATTTTACAACTCATGAGCTAATAAGCCTATAGTACAGCCGGTTTGGTGAGCAGCCAAATGCATTTCTGCTCAAGTAAATGAAACACATCAAGTATAAGCAACATGTAGGACAATAAACACCACTCTGCAACAGCTTCAAAACAGGGTTATTTTATGTACATCACCTAGACGCTAATTTACCAAGTCCAATGGTCTCAGTCATATCTTCTTCAGTTAAAATACTCTACTCATGTCCATATATAAGTAACAGTGTAAAGTATGCATGGTATGCAAAATACATGACACTTTCAGAAGAAATAAACGTCCTTGAGGAGGGATAAAATAACACTAGCTGGAAAAAAAAAAGCACCAGGCACTCTGGGTGTGTGTGTGTGTGTGTGTGTGTGTGTGTGTGTAACAGCTGCTTCCTAGCCAACAGTCTACTTTGTTAAAGATATGCAAATTAGTTGCAGTGGCTAAAAAAAGCAGTTTGATTTACGTGTCTAGTCGTGTAAAACTACAACACAGTGTGGATGTAGGAAGAACTAGGTAATAGTTAGCAAACTTTACAGCCCTGAGCAAGTGAGCAAGTGAGCAAGTGAGCAAGTGAGCAAGTGAGCAAGTGAGCAAGTGCGTCAGACAGATAGCGAAGGGAGACCTGCTACTTTCGAAGTGCAGTGTGCTCGGTTTGTCTTCTCGGCGCTCTTCTACAATTCCTGCCATTTCTCGTTTCTCGCCCTAAACACCACACGATAAGCGTTGGTGGTTTTTACAACATTTAAAAACAAACAAACAAACAAACACACATTCGTTTTGTGTTGTGAAATTGAACCGCGAACGCAGCTCAGTTTTGTCCGCCTGAGGTCTATTAAAGACAGCTACACTCAATCTTTGTCCAGGTTTTTACTTATAAATAGTTTTTTTTTTCTGCTAAGGCGTGGAGTTTAACTGAAAACGTTTCCTAACAAAATATCGAGAGAAACGTTAACTACACTGGGCCCAGCGCGCGCGCGCGCGCACACACACACACACACACGCGCGCGCACGCACACACACACACACACGCGCGCGCACGCACACACACACACACACACACAAATCTCAGTGTACTGCATTGCTTCAGCGAACACATTCCCGCCTGTTTGCCTGTTACCTCCACAGCAACACACAAACACACCACTGTTCATTAACCAGCGCCATTTTAACTCTGTCGTTTACATATAAACAAGTCAAGCAGCGCATTCCACAGCACGAACTGAGCTAAACAGGAACATTAGAAACTTTTCTTTTCCCCCGTACCTTGTTGTTGATAACTTCGCTGAAGTCAAACAGAGGCGGCACCACAGCCGTGGTCATTTTCCAAAAAGAAATAAATAACCCCCGCGAAACTAAAGCACACTTTGCGGCGTGTTACAGATGGATTCACGGCGTGTGAACTTTCCTTTGCCCTTCCAGAGAACCCCCTCTACCCAGCCTGGACCGCCAAGCGTTCACCTTTATAAAAAACATGCAGGAGGAGCTACAGGCGCGTCAAGACCCAAGGGCGGTTCGTTTCTGTCTGTCTGTCTGTCTTTTTCTTTTTTCCTCGGGTGAATCAGGTTTTCCCCTCCCTCTGTAACCCAGACCTGCACAGCAGCACAGGCCTACTCTCACAAGAGTTCTTTCAGGATCCTGTGCACGCATGCATACATGCTGTAGCTTGAAAGTAACTAATAATAATAATAATAATAATGCTATTGTGTATGCATGCTTGGACAAACTTCTCGAGAAAAATCAATAAAAGCCCAAGCACTCCGTTTGCATAATTCACGACATTAGGAACATATCTATTTAGTATCATGCTAAATAGATTTCCTGTGTTGTCTTGATGTAGTGGTTTTTGTGTTGGTGTGACTTTCCTCCTTGCTAGTTACAATTCTAGTGGAATTCAGTGAGCAACAGGTTGCAGAAGCTTTCTCATTCACTGAATCAATCCTGTTTGAGATTTTATCTCATTGATTCAGGATAACAGCTAGGGTCAAAAAAGTGGTTTTGTTTGCTCCGTCCATCCATCTTCAACTGCTTACTCCTTTTCAGGGTCACGGGGGAACCTGGAGCCTATCCCAGGGAGCATCGGGCACAAGGCGGGGTACACCCTGGACAGGGTGGCAGGGCACAATCACATACACAATCACACACATTTGCTCATTTACACTTAATTAGACTAAAAACTACATGTCTGCTTTCTCTAGAATATTAAAATATCTTGGACTACATTTGGATTCCATAGCATGGAAATATATAGGGGAAAGAAAAAAAAAACCCTCATATATTCTGCAGAGTTTTAATTCAGTCGAAAGGGTTCTACATGGAAAGGAAACCCTCTTTTTATGGTTCTAGATAGAACTTGTAGGGGTTTACAGCTACCCTATGAAACCTTGCCGGAGATGCGTAATCAAATAACTTCACATTTGGGTATTGTAGGCTTGTTTTGGGCTTGACCTTAGTTTTGTAATTAATGTAGCTAATGTTTAGGCTAATTTCTAGCTTAAAATATCACATTTAAAAGCTCACACAAACATGCAGTATGATTTGAATTTTAGTGTGATCCAGAGAAATGCACTTCATTTGTTATAACAAATATAGCAGCTGACGAATGTGGTTTTAAAACTTCACTTATGGTAATGGACACACTATTTACTGTAAGAGTATGTGTTTTTGACGCTTGGCTCACTTGATTACACTTAGTGGATTTTAACTGAAAAGAGGTTCTTTAAGAGGATTACGCCTTCAGGATGTTTTTTTTTTCTTTGCCTGCAAAAGAAATTCAAATCCATAGTGATCTTGCCAAAGTTCTGATATTCTTTCTGCTTTTAGATAACTGTGAGAACGATGAAATCCCTTTTTTTTTTTTTTTTTTTTTTTTGGTGATTAAAGTGTAACTCTATCCAAATCCATTATAGCCAACCAAAGTCTTCCTGCTCCTGTTCCCTGAGTGGGCAGCTGCTTGACATGCATCATATGGGCAGTGTCATTCTCTGGGTGTTTGGTGGAGGACGAAAGGAATAAGCAGAGCCTGGGAGAAGAAAAGAAGTTGTTTACAAAAAAGTTAGGAGGAGGGGAGAGCGAAGGAGGAAGATTTACGGAGCATGTTTATTACCACACTTCAGGGTGTGTGGGCGTGTAAAGGGGTGGGGGTAGTTGGGTGTCAAAGCATTCCCCTTTTTAAGCCACTGCTTGGCTAGAAGTGGAAGTCCTCAGATTGGTCTTTTGTGTGGATAGATGACAGATAAAGTGTTGATTATAAAAGCCAATGCATACACAATTTAGCTGAACAACCTTCTGGATTTTGCAAGGTATTTTACATGTATAAGACTTGCTATCCATCCATTCATAATGTTTACAAAGTGTGAACTCTGTAGAAGGTGTGTTTATTTCCACATAAAATAAGTTTTACAAGTTTAAGCCACACAGAGTAATCTCACTTCTGTGTTTAATACATGAGCTTGTAAACAAGAAGCAAAACATGTAATACCTGCACTTCAGCCAGCCCTCAGCTTGCTGATGAATTTATTTACATCTCAACAGTATAGATGGATTATGTGGGTGCACTAAAACCTTTCAAGATTTCGAAGGTAGTCATGTGTCAGCTGTAGCTGATGCACAAATTCACTGCTTACTAGACATTAAATCACATTTGTTTTTTTTTTTTTGTTTTTGTTATTTAAATGACAGTCCTGCAGTGTAGCCCACTTACCTGTAGAGGGAGTTTGCAATGCCACCAATACCATAAATACCACTATTATACATCATGCTTTTCATTTCTCATGTCCACAGTACACATGTTAAATGTTCTATGTTATATTTGCAGCACGTAGTAATGGAAATTAATTGTATTTTAGGATTATCCAATGCAATTTGTATGTTTAGACAGAAACCTGAACATTTGTAATATAGTTGTTATAATAATAATGTTTTTGAATAGTGTTTCAATGGAGTGTTTAAATAAAATCATATTTTTTGTCAGTCATGCACAATATGTACTCTGTGATTTTAGTTGCTCCATTCCGTGCCACTCAAGCCAAGCTTTTTCAGAAGAAAGTAAATTTTAAATGAGAAGAAATTAATTGACCATAAAAACTTGGCCACAACATTGTTAGTGGTGCACCACCCGTCTTTAGTCATTCTGTTCCCATGAAATGCTTCTGAGAGGCCAGTTTTTGTCTCCTGTCCCTTTTTTATACATGAAATTTAGATGAACCCTGATTTTTGGACTAGTCAGAGGCTTTCTTTTGGAACCAATAAGTGTGATTTCTTTAGCCAATTGTTTTGTAAGGATGTGCTTACTGGTGTATATAGCCTAACTGTGAATTAAACACACTATACTTTCTCTGACTTGGGTGATCTTTTCTATCTTAATTTCTATTCTATTTTAATTGTGTTCCATTTCTCTTAAAACCTTACTGGTACACTGACCACTGCAGCTGACTATAAACTCTAATCTATGGCAATGACTGCTAAATCCCAAGAAAGGAAAAAAAACTATCAAAGTTCAACAACAACAGGAAGCCAAGAGAGAGATGAGTGTGGCTATTGAAATAGAATTTGCTGACTAGAGTGTCTGTCTATAGAGTTGATCGTGTGAATTGTAAGGACAGTTTCCTTCTTGACCAGGTTTCCTGCCCTACAGACCAAGAGGAAGGGTGGAATCAGCCAAATGGTCCATCTTTATACCTTGAGTGTCATGGTTGGCACAAAAAGCACTCCCAAATGCTCATCATTCACATATGCAGAACTAGAACTGCGCAATGAATGAGACACATAGATGGGTGACAAATTTAAGGACATGGTGGCTGTGTTAAGCTGTGATCATTTAGCCATTATGGTTTGAGATTACTTGTCCCATTAAGGCACAACATTACTGAAAATCAATTCAAAGTTATTCGAACTGATTTTCTGTAACTCATTTTCTGTCCTGATGGGAGTGGTCTCTTCCAGGATGACAGTGGAGATTTTGGACCAACATTTGGACAGCACTCCACACCACCATCATAAAAACACAATGTGAGGAAATATCTTTTGGAAGAATGGTGAAGAACAGGCCCAGCATGTTACTAAGACACTATATGTTGTTGTTTCTTTAAATCTGTGACCAATCTATATATACTGCACAATCGATATTGCATTGCAGTTGCTTTGAATTCAGTGATTTTGAGAACTATCCCAGGGTGACCACCCCTGTGACCTGACCCAGAACAGGTGTCATGGCTGGGTTGCAGACACCCCTGAAATGAGATATTAGTGAGCCATTCACTCAACACATGCAAAATCGATGAACATTGAGAATGATAAACAGCGTGGGAACATTGCAGGCCATTCTATTGAGGAGAACTGACCTCAGTCCATCTGTCTCCATTTAGCAGCCACCCATACCCTCTAGGCCTTACCTGTGTGGCTATCACTGGACTAGAATTACTCAGCCCTCGTGTGCAGAGCTGGACAATAAGCAAGGCTAAGTACATGTGCAGGTGTGACAGATGATCATTCAATCATACTGATACTACAACAAATTGTATTGGAGTTGAAGTAATTGTGAAGTTGGTGGAAATGGTGCCATGCTCAGTGTTTGTTCATTTATCTCAGTTGGATAATACTGAATGGTATTTTAGAGTTTTGAGTTAGAGTTTTTCTAGGTAAGTCTAGTCAGATCAATTTGTGTTACTACATTTATTCTCAAGCCCTATTAAAAACTCATTGCTGGGATGTCTTGTGACTGGTTGAGCTTGAGAGTCCTTTTACGGTCTCTCGTTGCTTTATTTATGATCTATGCTCTGGTCATTTCTGTTCACAATCTCGTACCTATGATTCACGCTTGCGCATTTGTCTCACTTATGCAATCTGTGTACACAGTGTACACACTGTTTTGTTTTTTTAGATGCACAGCAATAAATGCATTTCCAGTGAGCAGTAAAGCAATGCATTCATCAGAGGTGCATTCAAGTAACATTTATGTTACTCCTGATAATAAAGTTACAGGTGTCTCCAAAATCATAAAAAACCAAACCTCATCATGTTCTGATGTAAACCTTGTCATTTAATATAACTCTGTTCCTGCCCTGTTGAAATACTCATTCATTTTTCGTATTAATGATTACGATAGGAAAGAGAAGCCCACTGTGCAATGCTAAAGGTATTTGGACTGAGGTTGTGCAACCGCAAGGCTGTAAGTTGCTCATTTCTCTGTTTTTATTCTGAGATCAAGTAAGACATAGGATTTAAATAGACTTTCATGTGCTCTGCCAAAAAAGCTCAGTGTTTGACCTTTGATTTTGATTTCACAAATGGTTTCAATCATACACTTAGAAACTGCATTTCACTGCTCACAGTCCATGTATGAAGTCTAATGCCCTTTAAATACTCTTTGGTAAAAGAGTTGTCTGCTGATGCTGTTTCTTTCTTTTAAGAATCTGACACTTAATCTTATAAATACAGGGCTGAAATGGAAAAAAAGAAAAGAAAAGACATCATCGTAAAGATACCAGGGTAATCAAGAAGAACAGGCTTTGAAATTTCCTTTCACCTACTTTTTTTTAGTTCTCGTGAAATATAGAGGAGATGTGAGTCATAGCCAAAAGAGATATTTTTGTGGCTCTTTCAAGAATGTTTTTCATACAGCCATTCTCACAGCTCATTCAGTTAAGTTTTAAACTAGCAGAGAATTAGGGCACATACTGGTGAAAGATGAATTCTATCTTAAACCTTTAGTTGACTTTTAAAGCATGAAACTGTTATTATTTAGGTTTTATCCATGGGACATAACAAGTTTTGTTTTTGGAAATAAAGTTTAAAAACTGAAGTCTATAATCAGATGTGCAGGAGAAACCACTGTCCTTCTGTGTTTCTGACTCTGGTTTGGGGCCGTGATGCAGCTGTGTGGAGTCCTCAGGGTTTCATAATGGAACTAATCATCTCATTTGCTTGTGTTGTTCCCCTGTGTTTCTGCAGTTGATGCCAGATCTGAGTGTAAACCAGTGTTCTCACTCCCCTGTTCTGCATTTAAACTCTAACTGTGCTTGAGGTTGAGTATAAATGATATTGACTATCATATATCCATCTCTGTTTGTCAGGGTATGCTTTACTCGGTTCTCATCCCTATGTATTTTTCAGATTAATGCATGTGTATGTATATGGCAGAGAGAAGGAAAGTGTGTGTGAGAGAGGGACAGAGCCAACAGGAAACTGGAATCAATTAAGCCCTCCACCCTGTGTGTCCACTGTGGATACTGCTGGCATACCCAAGCATATATACAAGCCCCTAACCTCAGGCTCTCCAAGCCAACCCCATTTCTCAAAGGCTAGTCTCTCATAGCTGCCCGCACTGTTTTGTCAGCTCTTTCTATGTCCCAACATTATGTCTCTATTGTGTGACCATGGTGTATGGAAACTCTTTTGGTGCCTGTTTAATAGTGCTGGTTTGCATTTTGTTTGCCTTGTGTGCTTATGCGCTATTTGAAATCCAGTAAAATGAAATGGCTTTCCCAGAATCAATGTTTTATGAGTCCTCATTCCCCCATTCCAAGACTTTTTCATCAAACCTTGGCCACTATTGGCACTCTTCCTGGGTACAGCCACTATCTGTTTAGATATCTCTGCTTCTGCACTGTTACATGAGTGATCAAACTCTTGATGGCTTCATTAACTAAGCTGCCTTGCAGATGAACCCACAATACTATCAGAACTGGCAAATGCTGGATGTCGTACTTACATCTCATTGACATTTCTGACCCTGCGCTTGACCACCATCCAGGCTGTTCAGCTCCTCCAGCAAACTGTGAGACTAAAATAATGAAAATGTGGACAGAATGGTTTCCAGATGAAAAACATAACCATCAGAGGGGGAAAGACTATTAATATATTTAACATACGACCTCAATAATACAGCCTTTCTGAAATTAAAGCAATCAAGGTTGAGCATGCATATGTTTGGCTTAAAGTGATGTTTCAATGAAACAAGAATCAGAATGAGGTCAGCTCAACACTTCTCAGTTGAGTGACTACATTAATGAAAAACTTCTCAAATGCTATATTTAACAAGAGATTAACAAATAAAAAGGAAAATGTGTCTTTGTTCTCTGGGGGTTATACTTTGTCCACATTCTTGTAATGTTATTTTGTATTAACATGTTACAATGGCATATTAACTACACTGTTTATGTTTCATGTGATTTATGGCTCTCAACTGTTAAAAGCTTATACGTTAAAAGTGACAGTGTATGGTGGAATCATATTTCCTGTGTGGGAGTTTACCCATACAGTAAACGTATTGCATATTGTAGACACCTTCACTGTGGGTATTAATTCCACTCTTAAAATGAGTAATGATTACAGTGAATGGGTTTTTTTCCTCTGTGATCGTTCAAAGGATTGTTAAAGCTATGACCTTTAGAATTGACTTGGGATGGACTGGCGAGACTATGCGTTTAAGATTAGATCAATGTTCAACTCCCACACTGGTACGCATGCTCGGCTGAAGGAACAGAACAGTGGAACATCTTGATATTTTTGATATTTGATATTTGTTTTTTAACTGGTGTGTGTGTGTGTGTGTGTGTGTATGTGTGTGTGTATGTGTGTGTCTAATATACATTCCATTCAGCCATTCTAGCAGGCCTGCAACAGGGCAATGTAGATCAAACACAAGACAAAGTTCTTCCTTACTGTGGTTTATAAATGATCTGTAAGAAAGTTGCGGTAGAGAGTAAGATGTCCAGTGTAAATGGTTCATTAATGCAATATCCCAAAGTGCCAGCATCCTGGCACACAGAGCTCAAAAGCAAGCTGGTGTAAAAACATTGATCTTTCCTAATTTGTTGTACTGTTGTTAATTACAGTTGTTTGACAAGTTCTGTCTCACTGTTATTTAGTCAAGGACAGAACAAGCACACACTTGTGGTTTACAGTTAAACAGTTTTGACTACAGAGGGAAGAGAGGGAGAAAGCCATGCTAGGATAACCCTAGCTAAACGAAGGCTGGGCTTGTGTTTGTAAAAGTCATGGACATAATTTATCAGGGATGAAATGGAATCATGCTCAGCGCCCTGGAAATGTCTCAACTTCGACAAGACTCTCCCAGCCATATTAAATGCACCCTGCTACTCCAGTTTAATGGAGTGATGGATGAAAATGTTCCTACTTGTTTATGAAATCTAAAACAAGGCATCTGCTAGAGTGTGATAGGGCCCCTGCCCACCAGTGTTAGCCTCCCTTTTAAATTTATATCTTCCTTACTGAAAGACATTTCAAGTGACTGAGCTCTGATAACGCAACAGGAAAAGCCTTGTTAAACTAATTTGGAATTGAGATGTTTCTTGCTTTGGCCTTGAACCCTTCATTAAAGAGGCCATATTTAAAAGAGAACACATTTCATTGCTCTGTTTCATTAATACTAATCCCTGTGCCTGCCCATGAGCTCAACTACGCAATCCCACATATATAAATCATCGTCTTTCTCAATATCCCATCTGTGGTAGACAGATCCAAGACAACATTCTTGCTGTGAACGGAAATGAGCAAGAAAGTTCCAGTTTTACACCTAACCTAAAAGCAAAAGCAGAGTTGCATAACATATTGTACAGTTTTGTACATTGCACAAAACGCAGACTTTAAAGGGTGATATAATATTTGCTGCACTAAGATAAGCTTGTTTAGCTTAAGGGAATATGTCTCTCGCTTCATGTTCTTTTTTGGCTCTTGGAGCAACAGTACAGGAAACATCTGGAAGTGGATCAGCAGTCTGCTGGGAGAGTCTGCATGACTGTGAGTTTGGGTTATGCCTCTAGACTGTTCTATGTACAGGGAAGTGCATGGACTTTGTCGAGGCCTCGTAAGAGACCCCGCACAAACAAATACAGTCATGAAGCAAAACAGCCACAAGAATGAGATCCTTGAAGCAACTTGTAATTGCCATCTGATCATTTTTATGTGGTATAAATATGGTTTCAGTGCAAAGTGAAGTATGTTGGCCATGGACGGAGCATGAGGTTAGATTTTCTTCTATGGGTTAAGAAGACCGCAGATGTTTACTGTTTCTGTGGTGATTATGGGTTGAAGAAGCAATCTTTTTATTCTCTCTGTTTTCACACACCATGGCCCTGATTTAATAATGGTTTTCTTCTGTAAAACACGTGCAAAATTGACAAAAATGTGCTAGCGGATATATGAACAGTGTACTGGGCGGCTGTGGCTCAGTCGGTAGAGCGGGTTGTCCACTAATCCACTAATCGTAGGGTTGGTGGTTCGAATCCCGGCCCGGGTGATCCCATG
>JAFFST010046183.1:93681-108481 GCA_022414735.1 Noturus placidus | reverse complement strand
AAAAAAAAAAAACCTCAAAACATCCTGCCCCATTTCTAAAAATCTCTCTCAGTGGAACATGCAGAGGTGTTAAGAGCATAAACTTTCACTGCACATACATGTGCATACAGTTGCAACCCACAGAACGCATATGCATATTTAACCATTTCCATACCCACAACGGAATCTCCAACATACTTTAATAAAACACAAACAACTCCTACTAACTGTTTAGGAGTACTCTGTTTACAGGAAGCAGTTTCTCTTTAATTCTGCTGAACTTGTACTGTTCCATCCAAAAAATGATATCAAAGCATACTATATGAATGTCTGTCATGTAGCATCATGTTCAGTCTGACCAATGTGGAATTATCAGAGCTCATGCTCTCTGAGTACATGGACAGAGACAGAGGCTACATTTGTTTTTGTTGTTTTTACAATATATTCTGTTGATAGTGGGCTGTAATGTCTTTTGTCTTGTCTTGCAGTTTTTATTACCAAATCACAGAAAAAGATGTAAGGTTTGAGGTTTAACCACTAACACCCTTCCTAATGTTGTCCTAGCAAACATTGCACTCTCTGGTCCCTTGTGTTTGTTCACGAGGGTGATTACGGGAAAGGCCAGGATAAGTGGGTTTAAATAGAGCCAGAGTGGCTTCCTCTGGGAATGGGTTAATGATATAAGGAGCCTAAAAACAAACCCTAGGAAACAAGCAGTACTTTTACAAAAGTTATTCAAGCTGCAACTCTTTTATGTCATAAATGTTGTTTTGCAAACAAAAACTTGTTTTACATTTTGAGCACTTCATCATGGAAAATTGTGTGTTTCGCAAACTCTAGTATATGTTTTAGTACTGCAAGTGTTTTAATGTTGGAACAGCAGACATGTCCAGGTATGCCAGGAGGTATGGGTGTATAGGCAGGCTAGTGTTCAGGAGGGGGGAGGAGGTTAAATTGGTTTGGCTCTAACTGTAATACAAATGCTAATAAAGTAAGCAGCCAAATTACCAGAGCTAAAATAATTTCCTGTAGTGATGCTTAAAATCAGCTATTTCTGCCTTGCCTTGTTTGTTTTGGTGGGGGTGGGGGTGCAGGGGTAGAAGGGGTCTGTGGACAAGTAATCCTCCCGTAAAAAAGTGACTTATTTATGAATTCCAGCCCTCAGTTCCCCCCTCCCTTCTCCCCTGCAGGCCTCATGAGAGAGCACAAGCCTGCCAGAAGTCATTGGCTGATGTTTACAGGACTGGATTGGCTATTTCCCATGGTGCCCTGTGATATCTTATTTATATAAGGCCTGATATGGGAGAACTGAAGGGTTTATTTTGGGATATTCCCCATAGATGGATTTGATTTCTCCAACTGGAGCAATTTCCTAAATACGTGCCACCCTCCAGGTTCTGGAGTGTGCTTACGGTCAATGGCCAGAGTTTAGGACTTCACAAATGTAGCAGATATGTTTTCATTCTCTTTAGGAAACACAGCTGTAAGATCATTGGTGAACATACAACAGTGTAATTGGACCAACCTGCTGTTACGGAAAGGAAAAAGTTTTCCTGACTTTTGTCCACAAATCATGATGTTATCACGGTTCTGAGTAGATGTGTTACTTTTGATTTCAAAAGCTGGAGAATGTGCACATACCAGAGAACATTTGAACATTTGTTGCAAAAAAAAACAAAACAATATTTATCTTTGGATCTTGTTTCCTATATGTCTGAGCACTGAAGCAGCAATAAACAAAAATATAACATATTTTCAGCATTAAAGCAGCCATCTGGCTTTTATAACACCTTGCGTCATGGTGCGTGGCTCTTGCTGCCACTCCCAGCCCTCCCCCACCTAATAGTCTGCTGCTCTTTCATTTTACTGGGTTCTCTCATGGCGTGTAATCCATGACAGACCCATAGTGGGAAGTATGTTCTGCCTAAAAAAATCAGTGAACTAATGAGCACAGCGTTACTGTGGAGGGAATTTTGGGAAAGAGCTATGTGCTTCCTGGCTACGTCAACACTCAAGCCCAGATGTGTACTGGCACAGAGGTGTGAGTATGTTATAATGCTTCTATGTTTATGCTTGTCTTGCTCATTGAGAAACTTTAACAGCCACATCTCGAGCATAGAATTGTTACTTCCAAGTGAGGAAGTGGAGGAGGTTAAAGTGGCATCTCCCCAGCAATGACATCTGTAGCAATACTTTTTAGGCCTCTGTTAGCTTGCGTTTCTCATCCAGCAAATTTATGAGGCCTGGATGGATTCATTATGACTGCCTTGAAAACACCAATTTTCCCCAAATGCATTGGGCAGCACTACTCCAACTATTTCAAACTGAAATGGATCTCAGCTGAAATGTTTACTCAGATTTCCCTTGGGCCTGCACTCATTCAGCTGGGTTACAGTGTATGTATGTCAGACTGGCATGAAGTGAAATATCCAACTTTATGTCATTTTAAATAAATGGCGCACTTATGTCAAAATGGTCTGCTTCTATAATCTTTGTACATAAAGAATAATACTGTATGCATTTTCTGTTTGTATGTTGAAGATTCCATCCAAATATTCCTTTATATTATTTGTGGTTTAGTGTTTAAACACATTCAGGAGTTCCTCATCTCATCTCTACCTCTCCACTTCTCTCTCTCTGTCCAGCAGCATCATAGACAGATCTGTAATGTGGAGCAGTTCAATCCCAGCTGAATTTCCTCTAAAGCCGGGTGCACACTGCGATCTTTAATAGTTCTTTGCGACTGTTGCTTGTCAGACTGTACAAACATGATCCCCGCTATAACCCATGTCACACTGTAGTATCTCAGATGTCATTAAGGTCAGACTGTATGACAGTCAACACTCGAAAAATGGATGCACACAAGAAGACTCATACGGAGAATGAGAAGCCACACTACAGGACTGTGCCTCAAATCTTCTGACACTGCCAGAATTTAATCGGTGGAAAGATTTGATCACAACGTCTGTTAATCGGCTGTTGGGGAACGTGTCAAACTAGCAATCAAAGACTACAGATTTTGGCCTAAGATTGAAGGAATCTTTGAGGATTCTCAAAATTTGTCTCAGACGAAGAAATCCTGGCCAAAATTGTACAGTGTGAACCCGGCTTAACATTGTTCTGTGTTTATGTTTGGCTGCATTAATCCAATAAAAACCAGCTATGAGAAGTAATCACTGTTGGCTCACTTACTGAGGAAATGTAATCTGGTACTGATTACAAATTAAACAACATAACGATTTAATTATATGTCATCAGAAGTGTTTTCTTTTAGACTATTTTTTTCTTCTAGAACTTCTGATCTCATTGGTTTATGTGGTTTCATTATATGTCTGTGTAGAACTGGTCTATTAAAAGTTCAAAAATAGGAAGAGGAACATCATGTAGTTCTCATTTTATTATTAAGAAAAAGACAAACAAAGTGATCTTTTATATGCAAAATCTTTCAACATTTCAAGATCAGGGAGAAAAAAATATGCCCCCCCCCCCCCCCAAAAAAAAAAAAAAAACCCACATGAATGAATGCATGAACGCATGAATACACACATTGTTTCACAATAACCAAAGCTCACCTTTCTAAGACAAAACTCTAAACACCTTTCATTAGAGTCCACTCTCATTACAAATTCCAACCACATCTAACACAGATTTAGCATTTACATTTAGGATAAACTCTACTTATATTTTTCGGAAACACTAAGAAATATAATGTGTACATTTACAAATCCATGAAAGAACACTGACATAACCAGGACAAACACTACCAAGATGTTCTCTACATTTCTGTATCTTAGTCTACAGAATGAGAAAGGGGAAGTCAAAATGTCAGTTTCTATAAAGAATATAATGCAAAGACACAGAGACAGACTTTGGGGTATAGGAAAGTGTTATATTTGTATGGATTATCCTTATGCAGAAAAAGACACACACACGTATTCTGTGTATGAAATGACTACACCCACCATCTCAGTGAACCTCCAAACAGGACAACTGCACATCAATATATGCGTGAATAAAACAGTAATGAAAGGCTGATTTACAGTGGTAAAGATTGGCAGAAACAGAGGGAATGAAAGAAAAGAGAATAGAGATTAGGAGAGGTAGAAAAAGAGCTACAGATGGCAGAAGAGGAGCAAAGTAAAAGCTCTTTGTCAAGGAACCAAACAAATGAAATGCTTAAATACTAACTGACTGTCATGTCTGATGTAGACAAATTAATTTGCTGAATAAAAACGGCCATGCAGAGTTGCTTTCATTAAAATTAGACCAATATTCTTTTGTATTGTATGTGATTATAATGTTTGAGGGTCACAAGGTGCCTCCAGCAGACAGGGTGTCCAGAGGGACAGACAGACTTTCTGTGTGTAGTGTCTAGGGATGGAGCACGATTGGGCAGCCCTCAAGAGATCTGACTGTGCACACTGTGAACGCCTTAAAATTAGGCAGCTCCGTTCGACGCTCACTCTCTTCTCTGCCAAAGGGAGTTGGGTTTCAGAACCTTGTGGATCTAGGCAGGCCAGCTAAGGCCCTAGGGA
Organism: Noturus placidus; assembly: GCA_022414735.1. Taxonomy (NCBI): domain Eukaryota; kingdom Metazoa; phylum Chordata; class Actinopteri; order Siluriformes; family Ictaluridae; genus Noturus; species Noturus placidus. The sequence goes on along the minus strand of JAFFST010046183.1, from coordinate 103,967 downwards.
TGGATCTGGAAGAGGAATCAAAGATGTGCACTGCTCTATCTCTTGCTCTGTCTTCTGGGTCCGGCTCTTCACCGGATTTTCGAGCTCACTTTGCGACTCCTCCTTCCACTATGGAAAGCCAAAAAAAACCTCAGAGGATTCAAAAGGGGTGCCAAAAATGGAGAGCAGCTCTCAAGCATATAAAGAGCTGCTTAAAGTGATTATTAAGGCAGATGAAAAACTAAATCTAGACTGGCCCAGGGAAGACGAAGTGGCCCATAGCAAGCTGGATGAGCACTTTCTCCCCAGTGAAAATAAATCTCCCTCACACCACAGAAATCTCCCTCTTTTTCCAGAAGTGCATGATGAAATATCACACTTCTGGAGAAAAACATACACTAGCCGTATTTATAACCCAATGATGTCGGATTATTCGGCAATTGTGAGGAATGAATGGCATGGCTATATAGCTATGGAGAAGGTGGAGGAGGCGCTTGTGAGCTACTTCTCTCCATTAACGGCAGGTAATATAGGGGTTGGTGGGCAAGGCCTATGCGGCAGCGGGTCTCGGTTGTGGGTCACCGCATACAATGGCAGTGTTGCAGGCTTACCAAGCAGACCTGCTGAGTAAGGTCGACATATGGCGGTGTTCAGCCAGTTTCTTCCCTGTCATGTCTAGTTCACCCGGCCATTGACAAGTGGAGCCAGTGCTAGTACAAGGAAGGCACAGAAGGCGAGTATAGCAGCCTGCATCCCCCTGCAGAGAGCCAGGAGAACCGGGCAGCCACAGTCAAAGCCTGCTAATAGGCCTGAACTGAGAATGATCGGAGGGACATTTCAGGGGACTTGAGGCCCATCTGCAGATCATGCATACCGTCCTGGGACCTTTCTCTGCTCCTGCAAGGTCTGTCAGGAGTACCATTTGTGCCCTTAGATCCAGGCTCAAAGAAGCTTCTGACTCTAAAGGTAGCTCTTCTGCTGGTCCTGACATCTCTCAAGTTTACAAGCTCTTTCTGTTGCCCCTTCCTGCCTTGACTTTGCCCCTGGATTAGCCAAAGCCTTTCTAAATCCTAGGCCGGATTATATTCCTAAAGTGCCTACGTCTGCTGCCTAGCCAGTAGTGTTGAAGGCTTTCTGCCCTCCATTCCTCACACTGGAACAAGAGAAATTGCACCTACCATTAAGGGCTTTCATTACTTACGTCCACAGCTCTGGCCAGTGGTGTAAGTCGGAAAAGCTTCTGGTCTGCTTTGGCAGCAACAGTAGAGGTGATGCTATGTCAAAGCAACGCATATCTAATTAGATAGTGGAAGCAATCTGTATTACTTATTCCGCTATGCCTCTGGGCATAAGGGTTTATTTAACTACGGGGGTCACCTCCTCGAAGGCTTTGTACAAAGGGGTACCCTCACAGGTGTGCTGCGGTGTGGTGGTCTACACCACACACATTCATTCAATATTACAGCCTGGATGTACATTTCACCTCAGGTTCAAGTGTTTTGTAGTGACCCTCGGGCTCAGATCTTTTGAACAGGCCATGCCCTCAGTATGACAGAGTGGATATTCTTGTTCCCAAAGCGTGAAGCTCACACAATGTTGAGTTCCCTTTGAAAAGGAACGTGTGGGTTAGGCATGTAACCCTGTTTCCTGAGAAGAAAATGAGACATTGCATAGCTTTGCCAAACTGGGGCATGCCTGTGAATTGCGTCTTTGCTTCAGATAACAGAGAATAGAGGCTGGTAGTGCGGGTCACAGGTGCTGTTTTTATATCATGCAACGCGCTTAATTTCTACTTCACCTGATCACAGCAGACCTAAAAATGGGCATGATGTTAGACAAGCTTCAGATACCGGTCACGTACAAGGGTGTTTCCCACATTGTGACGCTCACACAATGTCTTGTTGCCTTCTCAGGGAACAGGGTTACATGCGTAACCCAGACATACTGTCACTGTGGGTTTCCTCCAATTTCTCCAGTTTTCTCCTGCCTCCCAAAAACATGCCAGTAGATGGATTAGCTATACTACATTTCCATAAATGTAAATAGGTGTGTTAATGTTTGTCTATGGTGTTTTATGATGGCCTGGTATCACATCCCATCTCTGACTGCAAGTACTCATCTTACTGCAGTGGTAGCTGGTGGTTTTTAAAATAGGGAAAGTACAGGTCTGTTATTGAGTATGTATCTGTGTATGTTCTGTTTTATCTATTTCATCTTTTGATCTGGCCACATATTTTCAGTCTCTCCTCATAAGAGAAGTAAGCAAGTAAGTAAGTAAGTAAGTAAGTAAGTAAGAGCATCAAAAGAGTTTTCCAAAAATCAAGTTGACAAAATTAGTGTCTGGAATTGTCACACTAAAAAGCAGTTAAACTGCTAATTAGCTAGCTAAATTTCACTGCAGAAGGCAGTGACAGCTATCTAGCTATACCTATAATTAAACAAACAGTTTTCAAAACAAAACATTTGTAATGGTTTTAATGGTTATAATGGGAATTGTATTGGTTTTAATGTAAACTCTAATGATCTCAGAGGTTTCTACTGGTAATTTGTTGCCTTCTATTGGTGTTATGTCTAGTGGATACCATTAAGGACCAATAATGGTACTGGTAATGGTACTGGTTTTAATGGTTATCTGATGCCATACATCCAGGTGGGACAAGCAAAGAATACACTGTCCAATAAACCCTGAGCTATATTGTTCTATTCAAAACCCACCTGCCCATACACCCGTTGACTCCCAGTGAAGTGGTGAGCCCCAAATGTGAACCAAAAAGCCTGTTGTCCAATTTTTGTCTTTGCTCCCGTTTGAATCTGTCATAGGATCCCATTAAAGCCATGTGTTCATGGAATTCTATTGACAGTATGTCTATCAGCTTTAAAATAAATCTGCACACAGGCCTTGCTGTCCACCAAAAATAGTTTGTATTGTATGAAAGCAGAGCATGCTATTGCAGTGAGATATTTGATATTTTGGTTCACCAAAATATAGAATTTCACCAGGATTGCTAAAAAATAGAGAGACATTTGTAAACTTTTCATTTCTGCATTTTAATCAAATTGTTAAGGGAGGCTAGGATTCCTATGTAGTCATAAACTGTCTGTCGAACACAGAGTACAGATTACAGTCTGTTACTACCAAAGACTGGAAGCAATGGGGAGCCAACTGGTGGAACAGGAACATCGGAGCTTCTCAGCTTACAAGAGCATCTCATAAGAGAGAGAGAGCAGATGAATCCCTTTCATATGAGCTTTATTTTCAGGCTTCAGGGTTCAATACAAGTGCTGCAGTAGTTTCTGCAACCCTTGTTAAAAGTATGATTCTTCTGCTGAAATTTAATTCAGATCACATTTTTTAGATCACATTTTACTATTTACATGTATGCATCAGGTTTGGAAGGATTTTCTTTGAGATCTTCCCCTGAAGCTAATGACGCATCCTGCAGATAAAGTGCTTATGTTATGAATTACACTTATCTCCAGTCTTGGCCTTTCACTAAATATGGCCTAACTACTGTATGACTCTGTTTAGCATGAATGGTGTGATATAACTCATGATATAACTCATAAATGTAATAATCTCATGCACTTTTTTAAAAAACTTTTGTTTAGTAAAAACAAAGATTTAAACTTTAGACTAGTATTTGAATGGATAGAGTTCTACTTGTACAAAAGTATTTATGTTTTTTATGACACAAAAAATGATTGATTTCTCTTCCAGTTTAAATTTGTTCATATCCGTACACTGACATTTATTTCAGCAAATGATTTGTAAGAGGCCCATAATATGATCACCAGTTTATCTTTACCCTTTGGGGCATTTCTTGACTCTTTTTATTTATTTAAATAATCTATATAGCACAATTTAAGCCCATTGTAAGCGGAGAGTGCAATTGTTTAACTAAAATCAGTTTTCGACCTAATGAGCAGTAGCATCATCAAAGACCGATTTACTCATTTTGCTATTTATTCTATCACAGCTCATATTTCTGTAATAGATTCCAGGATCTATACTTGCATTGTTATCAACACCCCAGAGTACAGATTTCAGTACCTTCCTGCTGACAATAAGCAGTTTTCTACACAATGATAGACTTTACTCTAGCTGATTATTAACTCAGGTTTTGGGTTTCTAAAGGTTCCTCTACTGGCTTAATATTGCATATAGAGTTACTTCCACATGTGTAATTGTCTTTGGTTCAATAAATTGAAGATTTTTTAAATTTATTTTGTTTTATTTTTAACCTATATTCGACATAATATTTAGGCATAATATATAATAATATAATAATATATATTAATATATTTTTAACCTATATTCGACATAATAATTGATTTAGGAGGTTTAGGAGGAATTTAAGAACAAGCTAAATTGAAATATGGAAATATTTACCGTTAACAAATATACAACTAAACTACTATTAATCAGGGCTTTAGCAGTAAAGCTTTCAAGCATAGTACTATTATAATTCTATTTATCAACATTAGACATTTAGGTCAACATTGGATCATTCAGAGATCCTCACTGAACTTCCGGAGAGAGTTTGCTGCACTGAAAGTAAAGGGGCTGAATAATTTTGCACACCCAATTTTTCAGTTTTTTATTTGTTGAAAAAGTTTGAAATATCCAATAAATTTCGTTCCACTTCATGATTGTGTCCCACCTGTTGTTGATTCTTCACAAAAAATGTCAGTTTTATATCTTTATGTTTGAGGCCTGAAATGTGGAAAAAGGTCGAACAGTTCAAGGGGGCCGAATACTTTCGCAAGGCACTGTATGTGTTACTTATAAGTATAAAAGTTAAAGATCTTGTTCTTTCATTTTCTCTTTGTCACACTGCACATGACCACTTGTGTGATATTGTGCAACTTCCTCTGATTGAGCAGTTACCAAAAATGTGACTTCCAGACTAACAAATTTAGGTACTTTTTTTATCCTCAAGCAGCAAAAAGACTCAAAACAATGACACATTGCTTGCGTTTTAACCAATGTTTTGGGGGTAGTCACTGGGTGTGGCGGTTGTGGGTTTGGGTTGTGATCCATTAGTATTGTAAGTGTTTTTGTATAATTCATCTGAGATACCACAGATGATTTGTCAGGTTTATATAAAGAATAAAACAGCATTATGATGGAATAGAATAAATAGAATAGAATAAGTACAAGAGAATGGGAGACTAAAAGAGAGAAATAAAATTAAGTAAAAACAAAATTCACACCGAATTGTTATAAATTAACATTAAATTAGTGTGTTTGCTAGAGTGTTTCAAAAACCTGCTGTTTCCACTCAAGTAATACAAAGTAATACAAAACACCTCAGTGATGTCGACTTCTTGGCTGAAAGGGGCCCACATATATCCTGTATATACATATTGCAAACAAATGTTATTATGCACATCAGACCACTTTAATCTGACATTTTCATGTCTCATTACTGACATTGTCACATAACCATTGATGTAACATGTCATCTGTAGTTATGGCTTATCAAATGCATTAAACATAAGTTTGCCTATGATGTTCTTAACCTTTTCTTTACTATGAATTTTCAGTGTGGTTTATCTCCTCTCCCTCTCCTTTCCATTACTTTCCTTTCTAATCCTGTCTTTTCTTCATCTTTCCTTTCCTTAACCTTCCTTTACTTTTCCTTTCCTTTCATTCTCTCCTCTTTATTCCACTCAATATATTCCAGCTGCTGAAGTTGTATTCCTCAGAAGAGTGTAAAATTCAAGCAGTGGGGAGGGTTTTTTGGCCCTAGATTCTTGCTTATATCATATCCAAACTTTTCTCCAGTGTTCCTCCTCCCACTGCTGTCCCACTTTCTGGTTCTCTGTGTATTTATATTTGTTTAATTTGTGGTAAAGAGAAATAAAGAAAAAAGAAAGAAAGGTAGAAGCAAAGTGCATGTGTGTGTGTGTGTGTGTGTGTGTGTGTGTGTGTGTGTGACATTGAGTGGGCATAGGTGTGTGGGGGAGTTCTGAATTTATTTCAGGGCAAAACCGAAGCTCCTAGGGGTTCCTTTGAGGTCATGGGGTTCATACTTCAGGTTGCAGAAGTCTGTATATGTTTAACTCAATTCAAAATCTGGTTACAACTCATATTTCAGTGAATTCTCTCAGCTTTTATTTGATTTTTCCCCATGACTAGAAGCTAGAAGTGACTAGAAGCTCAAGGGTAAATACACACAGATGTTTCTAGTTTGCTACAGTAAGCAGATTATTAATATAATAATTATGTCAATGAAGTTAACAACAATGGCTGTGTTGAATGATTTGAATGATGAGTCAACAGCATCAGTAAGACAGATTTGTTTCATGGGATTATTTGATGATCTAGAAACTGGTAGATATCCAGCTTGTGTGAACAAGTTATACATGTGTCATCTGATGTACAAGCTACAACGTGTATTTGCACTTTTATGCTTTTTCAAATGATCCGAATCAATCTATCTCTCTGGTTTTGTTTGAACTACATATAACATTAAAATCACCTGCTTAATATTGTGCAAGTCCCCCTTGTGCTGCCAAAACAGCTCTGACCCGTAGAGACATGAACTCCACAAGACCTCTGAAGGTGTGCTGTGGTATCTGGCACAGAGACGTCAGCAGCAGATCCTTATAGTCCTGTAAGTTGCGAGGTGAGGTCTCCATGGATCAGGCTTTCATCTCCCACAGATGCTTGTGTAGCCCAGGCTTAACAATGAGAAACACTGTTTAGCTGTCTAACCAAGTCACAAAAGAGTTAACTTTGATTTTCGTGTTTTCCTTGATGGATTTGTAAGCGAGCCAATGGGTGAACCATATGAGGCAGTGAGCTGGACAATCAGCTGTCAGCTAGGCTTTGTCACAGTTACACCTATAAGTTGGTGTCTTTGCGCATTCTTTTTGGCGTGGCACCAAGCAGAGAAGGCTGCGTTATCCACGTGAGAGTAAAAGAGAGCTGTGCCTGAAGCCACTGTTTGTCACGGAGCTAAAGGCAGTGAATTCCACTTAAATGGTGAGTTGGCTACCTGGCACTAGGCCTCTGAGTTCGCTAGCATCTATCCTAACAGGTCTCAAGCCTATTTGTATTTAACCTAGCCTGCTGAGTTACTATGAGTTCACTAGCATTTATGCTAAATCGGTGCTAATGGGTAAGCAATGCAAAGGTGCTTATTGTGGAAAGCTAATGTGAGCTTGCAGTATTCAAATGCTAATTAGTCACAATAGGCTAGCGTACTACTACTGTTGTTGAAAACAACTAATGATTTGTTTGTGGGTTATAAAAAGAAATGTTACTTTTCCCCACTGCTAAATGGTTAGTTTGTTAAATAATTATGTTAAAAGTTGTGGATTTAATTGTGTTTACTGGAGGTTAAAGAGGTACAATTTTTAGTGCATTCTTTCCACTGTTACCGGTGCAGAGGGGGATAAAATGAGCACGTTAACACTTTAATGTCTCTATCTTAAAGTAATACAAGTTGATAAATGTTTACATGCAATTCATGCAGTTTTGTTCTTCATACTGCTAATGTTAGTAAGGTTTCATACAACTTGAATTAGAAATGTGTGCTTTTATAAAGGATGTAAATGTACTTTGGATACTAGAGATTCATATAGTTTTGATACGAAATACGAAATGATAGTTCTGAAAAGAAACCAAGAGCTGTTGTACAGTGAAGAGAGATTTTGACATTTGCATTATAGGTGAAAATGAAATGTTATTTTATTTTATAGTAGCCTGTAACAGTCCATTTATTCACTGTATGGTAATTGAGAAAATGATCTGGCCTTATTTATAGGTCAGGTTTTGGTAAAGAGTTGGAGACATCGTGCAGAGATCCTTTCCATGGAGTGATACAGATCCCCACGTTCCAGACGTTCTCTCAGATTCATAGATTCCCAGTCCGGGTGGCTGGGTGGCGAGCCAACTGTGTTTGTGACTTTGACTTTAGATGGATTTCCAGGGTCATCTTCATGGTGGTAGGACAATCACTAACACAGATTAAAACGGGCCCCAACATTGGTAACTGAACTCTTGCCAACAAAGGCAAGTGAAGCAGAGGACGAACTGAGCTCAAGGGAATTTAAAAAGGGGATTTATTTTCATGCGCACTTTATTATTTTAGTTTATTTTTCATAATTGTTTTTTGTATATGTATATACCAGCCCTGTTTATTTAATACACTTTATGCAAGCTGTCATTCGGGTGTGGTATTCTTTTTTTTATTGACCTTCAATGCTCAGGCTCTTAACAATTTAGCATCTTCTGATTCTGGTCCAAATTCATATTACTGACTAACCTCTGAGACAACTTTAGAATACTACACCTATGTACATTCTTACTACCTCGTAAGAAGGGTAGATTCTTGATCAGATTGAGATATGGGGAATTTGAAGGCCAAGTCAATACACTGAAATCTTTGTCATGTTCCTCAAATCATTTTTCTTCCAATTTCTACTTCCAGCACATCATCATGGAGAACTGAAAGTTCACTTGCTACATAATATAGGTGGCATTGTAATGAGATAATCAATGTTATTCCCTTCACCTGACAATGGTTTCAATGTTATGGCTATGTTCGCCTAACACCTCCAGGGTCTGGAGTTCGAGTACCGCCGGGGATTCCCATGTGTGCGGAGTTTGCATGTTCTCCCCGTGCTGCGGGGGTTTCCTCCGGGTACTCCGGTTTCCTCCCCCAGTTCAAAGACATGCATGGTAGGCTGATTGGCATGTCTAAAGTGTCGGTAGAGTATGAATGGGTGTGTGATTGTGTCTTCCAATAGATTGGATTGTGCTCTCTGATGGACAGGGTGTCCAGGTGTACCCTGCGTTGTGCCTGATGCTCCCTGGGATAGGCTCCAGGTTTCCCCATGTCCCTGAAAAGGAGTAAGCGGTAGAAGATGGATAGACAAGTACTATTGAAATAAAGAGAAGTTTAGGCATAATATTATTATAGCTAATACACAGGTCACTGGAAATACCTCAGTGTGTGAGAGACGTGTGGACATTTGGACAGTTCCCCATGAGGAAAACATTTCTAAACAAAACCTGCAGCTTTTACTTAAAAAATAAAAAGGCGAAACAGCCAGGGTTAGTTACATTTAGCTGTAGCCATAGTATTATAATTAGCTTCATTAATTGTCAGTGGAGGGTCCTCACAAGGATATTAAGACAAACTTGTTTGTGTTTCTTATGTCTCACATGACCATCTGGATCAATATCTGTCAAAGGGAAGTGCAGAAGTGTCGCATGACACTTTTCGAACTGCTGAGTATGTTGCCCTGTAGCATTCACATGAACAATATATACACACACACATTGGCTGTTGAGTGTGTCAAGGAGTTTGTGATGACAGTGTGTACTCTGTGAGGTCAAAGGTTAGGTTAGGGAGGGCCAGTCAGATGCAGGGTGCTGATGGATAGCCTACAAGTTTGTGTGTGTGTGTGTGTGTGTGTGTGTGTGTGTGTGTGTGTGTGTGTGTGTGCACGCGCTGTTTGGACCTAGTCTCCTGTCTTTTTTCATTGTCTATCTCTGTCCTAAACAGGAACCTGTTCTGCATAATGTGTAGCCATGCACAGTGATAAATATGTTGTCACACTGTTTACTTTCTATTTGCCCCCTCACACACACACACACACACACACACACACACACACACACACACAATCCTACTTCTGAGTCTGAATGTGTGGCTGACAAGTGTATAACTGAACAAGTTTTACATATTCAGCATGATTGTTTCGTACTGTCTGACAATAACGATCCACATAGACAGGCCGGGGAAAAGGGTGAAATAAAAGATGCCATAACCACATTTCCAGCAATGTAGGCAATAGATAAGGAATAGATAATCAAGTAATAAAAGTAATAAAGAGTAATAAACTGCTTACCACCAGAGAAAGAGAGGGTCAAATTTTAATTAGTATGTAGTATTAGATACAGTGCCTTGCGAAAGTATTCGGCCCCCTTGAACTGTTCGACCTTTTGCCACATTTCAGGCCTCAAACATAAAGATATAAAACTGTAATTTTTTGTGAAGAATCAACAACAGGTGGGACACAATCATGAAGTGGAACCAAATTTATTGGATATTTCAAACTTTTGTTTGGTTTCTCCAAAGTGTCTTTCAATAAAATTGTTCTCGATTTTTAAAGAGCAGTCTAATTTTGTGAAATTTTGTGTGCTGATTTTATATATTTAATCATTTCATTATAAGAAATGAATCAATAGTGACTGGCCTTCATATACTTAATCTTCCTCTACTTCAAATTGGCTTAAATAACCATCAAAGATCTGGGTCCTCATTTATCAACACTACACACTAAATTTT
>JAFFST010046183.1:43771-54244 GCA_022414735.1 Noturus placidus | reverse complement strand
CTTCTGCCGACATGCTTTGTGGTTCGCGTTGTTGACATACGTGGGCCATAAAGTGACCGACGGTCGGTCTCGACTAATCGGTGATAGATAGATAGAATATATTTATACATGGCTTATGCTCATGTCCCATATACTGGAAGTGGTGGCTAAGATCAGATCAGATCTCTGATCAGAAAGGTTTTGAGTTCAAATCCCAGCACATGGCTTGGTCTTCAAGCAGGGCCATTAACATTAACATCTCGACCCTTTTCAACCAAGCAATGTCAATGTATTCGAGCATTAGTGTTAAGCTTGTGTTTGTGCTCTACACAAGACTTGATTCAAGTCAAGGAGATGAGATTATTCAATCCATATACAAGTGTACAGTGAAGTGTAATGTCAACCCTCTAGAATCATACTGCAACACAATAATACAGGAAACTGAGTAAGTCAGTCCCCTCCAGGATTTCACGATATTGTGATCGCAGAATCAAGTCAACTCTGCAATATTCAGAGGAGCTTGTCGTTTTTCGAAATTACCGCAGATTTTCCGCAGAGTCGGGCCAAGGCGTGTTATGTGACATCATCACAAAGCGCATTCAGCCAAAGCCCTCTTTGATTTATGTGATTATAACCCCAACCCCAGAGGTGCGAGGCAAATGTGTTGCCCTCTAAGCCACCGTGACCCCCTGGCTGAGTTTTGTAACATAAAACACAAACAGTATAATTATTATAATGATTATCAGGATGTTAATAATAATCAAATATCAGCTTGTAAACTGCCATGTTGATATAAACATCATATAAACACCAGTTCCATAAGGACATTAGTAAAGTCTGGAAGATGACATGTTGTAAAGTGTAAGTGTGAATAGGCTGTGTGCAGAGGGCCGTTTTTGATAGTTCGGTTCAGATTGACACTGATATGTTTGAGTCATTTCCTTCTTACTCTTGATGCCTCAACTCAGTTGTAAGCTATGTAAATGGTAAATGGCGCACTTATACAGCGCTTTTATCCAAAGCGCTTTACACTGTGTCTCATTCACCCATTCACACACACACTCACACACCAATGGTAGCAGAGCTGCCATGCAAGGTGCTAACTTACCATCAGGAGCAACTTGGGGTTCAGTGTCTTGCCCAAGGACACTTCGGCATGTGGAGTCATCCGGGCCGGGAATCGAACCGCTACGAATGGTGGACAACCCGCTCTACCACCTGAGCCACAGCCGCCCTTGAAATAAGAGCCTTCCAAATGAATAAATGTAAATGTTTAAGCAGGGAAACACTAAACTGTTCTGGACTTTGGCCCTTCAGAAGGGTATGGGTGAGGAACCTCCGCTTTCAACCCTACACACATATACATGTACCCTCTTCTCTGAAAATGTTTAGACCTCAGCTCCATGGTATGTCAGACCTGATTTATACCTCTGTCAATGCGTTTATATAAACCTGTCTTGGTGTCATGAGCAGACTCGCACATAGATGTCTGCGTTCATACTTGCATGTAACATGTGCATGTACACTATGGAGCAGAGTTAAGAGAATAAGGGGGTTTCTTCCAGGGACTCCGGTTTTCTCCCCCAGTCCAAAGTAATGTGTTGTAGGCTGTTTGGCATTTCCAAATTGTCTATAGTGTGAATGGGTTAGTGAGTGTGTGCGATTGTGCTCTGCGATGGGTTGGCACCCTGTCCACGGTGTCCCCTGCCTTGTTCCCCAAATTCAGGCTCCCCACAACCCTGTGAAGGATAAGCTGTATGGAAAATGGATGGATTGATGGAACTGAGTAATTTATATCACCAACATTGCGTTTTTACTGAGAGTCCATTAGAAGAAAATAGTAGATAATGTGCGTGATTTGGCAGGCTGCTTAAATTGTCCATTATAATGACAGCTACAGCTACTATAAAGCCTCGTACATTATATTTGCATATACTGTTATATCTTGACTGTAGTTTTCCATAAATAAATGTGTGACATAATAATACGATCATATCAGTATGTATGACACAAACAGGAAAAACCTGATATGCATGATTGTGCTGTTAATTTATAGATGAGACCAAAGCTTTTTTTTAAGAAGTGTTTTTTTCACCCATCTCTGTGTCACATTTCTGTCAACAATTTAAAAAAAGTGGTTGGGGGTACATCCTTAGCTTTTCCAGCATATATTTCCAGCAGTCTGGGCAGTATTATTACTTTGAATTGTAGTATTCAGGCCAGTGTTACTCTGAAACTCTTGAAAAAAAAAAAAAAAAAACATGTTAGAAGAGTCACAACATCTCACCGCAACGTTTCCGGTCATGAACACGGATGCATGTACGTGTGAGTCCATCAGTGTGCCTCTTCACACCACACTTACCCATAAACCCTTTCTTTGCATCATGACACAAATACGCTTTAACACAGAAGTTTAAACCATCACTTGTCTATATTTACTACATGGCCTGATAATGAGCGTGGCCAGTTTACAGCAGTCTGTTATTAGTCTATGCATGGTGCTTCTTTCAGACCAAAGGGGGAAAGAGAGAAGTTGAATAAAGCAGACTAGCTGTGCGGAGACAAGTTACATCTGCAGCTGTTCACTATACATATATTATGATATACTGTATATGGAGAATCTATTTATACCACCACTAACTGTGCTTTACCCTGCAACAGATGTTCATTCTTCAAAAATAAAAAAGCTACTGCCATACAATATCCAATGACACTGTTCAGAGTCATTAAGGCTCTGTTCGTATAGCTGACCAAACAGTTTGATTCTATGGAAGCATCTCTGCGCCTTTGTTTTCAGGAACCGATACACAGTCCCATGTGCTTTATAGTTAGTGAACTTGGAGACAACTCTCCAGTGCTAATGTCTGCAGTGACCATAAACTCTTGCGCAGGCACTAAATGGAAACTTGTCTTCTGACTAGAAAGACAGAAAGAAGAACTCCGACTTAGTTTGTGCTGTGACTTCTTTCATGCTTTCTCTGAAGTATACTGTACAGAGCTAGAGATTTGGAGACATCATAGATTACAAGTTGCCTGTTATGCCTGCTTTTGTTTCTGTGGTAGAAAATGTACACATTCCCTCTTCACAGGCTTACACACACCACAGGCTGACCCAGAGCCACACACTTATATCCTGCTGATTTGAGTCATTTTGACGAAAGGTCACATTCTTGTGGAATTGCTTGGATCTTGTCATGGATAATCAAAAAAAAAGGCTGTTGGGATTTCTAATGCCTGATAGGATGATATCACCTAACCACCTAACCACTTACATCACCACAGCTGCATGCTCAGCCGTGACTATAGGGTGTTTTTGTGTGTCTCTGTGTTTGCATGCGAAGGTGTGTGTGTGTGTGTGTGTTACTGTATGGGTGAGAACATGGAAATAATAGGAGGGTTTGTTATTTTTTTGACCACCACACACCCTCTCTCGATTTGCATTTGTCATATTCTCTGTTGTTTTTTTTAGCAGTGCCCTGTAAAGATATACCATAACACCAATGATAATGTGTATCACTAACGTTAGCAGAGCTAGCTAGCTGGCATGCTAGTTAAGCACAGAAGTTCTGGGGCTAATGGATTTTGGGTTCATTTTATCCACAGATAAAATTGTGCAGTCCCTCCAGGATTTTGAGATTGCAGAAATTACCAAGGAAACTTTCGCAATATTCTGAGGAGCAATTTCTCAAAATTACCACAGATTTGGGCCAAGACACATTGTTTTAACATCATCACAACCCACATTCAGCCAAAACCCTCATTGATTCACGTGTTGGACATGACTACAGCTAAAAGGTCTCACTTCCCAACAAACTTCACAAAAATTTCAGCAATTCGAGTAGTTTTCCTCAAAAAAAAGCACAAAAGAACTCCTCAAATTAAAGAAAATTAAAAAATTAAACTCCTCAAAATCAAGCATTTTTGGCCACAACAATCACAAAAAACTCTGCAAAATCCTATATGGACTAGGTGTAGAGGCCTGTTTAGTGACATCACATTCAAGGCTGCTTTAAACTGAACTTTCAAGTTCAAGAAAAGAATATTGCAAATTATGCGAATCATGTTTTCTGCATTATTTAGTTAAAGACTACATGCCTTTGATTAAAGGATTAAATGATTATAATGCTTGAAGTCATATATAATTATAAGTGATTGTAGGACCTAGTCCTTGTGTATTTATGGACCTGCATCATTATGTTTAAGGACGGACTGTCAGAGGCGAGCATACTTTTTATAGTGCCTGTTTATAGTGGAGAGGTGAATGTCCAGATCACTCTTTTCCTTTTGTTGTTTATAGAAGACGTTCCATGCGTTGAGTTGAGAAAGACTGAGTGCTAGAGAGAGAGCGAGAGAGAGAGAGAGAGAGAGAGAGAGAGAGAGAGAGAGGATGAGTCACAGTCTTTGCCAGCTGTGCTCGTGGCTGTGTTGGAGGCCGTGTGGCCCCCATTGTGCAACTCTCAAAGCAGCTCTGGCTGTTTTGATGGAAACTCTGTTTTGCAGCTTAGAGTCTGCACCAGTTGTGTCTTTCTGCCTATGGTTGCAAAACAAGCCATGCTGGAAAAGAAAATGGAAATACCAACCTGAGGATAGAATGGGGAAATGATAATAATAATAATAATAATCAATTTGTATAGTGCTTTTTTACAATGGTACATTGTCTCAAAGCAGCTTTACAGAAATATCATTTTTACATTTACAAGCGACTTACTAATGAGATCACATTCACACACCAATGGTAGCAGAGCTGCCAGCTTGCCATTGGGGGCAACTTAGGGTTCAGTGTCTTGCCCAAGGACACTTCGGCATGTGGAGTCACCCGGGCCGGGATTCGAACCGCCAACCCCACGGTTAGTGGATTAGTGGACAACCCGCTCTACCGACTGAGCCACAGCCGCCCTAAAATGATGTTTTTCATTGAAATCAATTGGATCAAGGATGATGGATTTACACTGATTTGGAGAATTTACCTTTCAAAAATCACACGTTATACCACATTCATAGAAAAGCTGTGAGTGCTCTGCAGTCCAATTTTGAAGATTTGAGTCTCACATTTTAGGCTAACTTATCCCCCACACCCATGTTTTACATGAACTCAGGGTGCAAAAGCACTTGTCTTCGATGCATTAGTGAAGATCTTGTACAAGCAAATTGATTATTTGCACCTTGCTGTCATATTTGGCAACTAACACAAGCTTTGGCTTCATCTCACCCCTTTCCCTAATAACTCCACACGGCTGCAGATTCACAAACCTCAGGTCTCGGCATACGGGAGCATAACTGAATGGAGATTTTTGGTCACTGAATGGATCCTCCCGACGGAGGCCTTCTGTAATTTGCCAACAGGGCTATAGTTAGAAGGCTGCTAATTGCAGAGCGCCACATGGCACTGTTGTGGTGGTGTGCACTCGGAGCACTCTGGTGTCATGCTCTGTCTGGGCCTGCCGCTCCATATCCAGCTTCTCTACAACAGCTTTCCTTTAGTGTCTGGTAGGAGGGACTGTAATGAAACCATAAATGTTATTGCTTTGGAACTGGTGAAAAGCGTTTATATGAAGACATGAATTCCACTGTGGACATTTTTTAGTTGTTGTTGTTGTTGTTTTATTTGTTTTATTTGCTTGGTCTTCATAGTTTCCCCTGTTAATAATGAGTATTGCTATCTTTAATCATTTTCAGGCAAAGCACAGTATTGTTGCTGCTGGACAGTTTCTGTAATGAGTTGAGTCTTTCATGCTGTTTTGATTGACTGCTCCCCAGGATCCCAGAAGCCTTAGACAGACTGTTTGTTAAAATGCCTGACTTTTAAAATTTGGCTTACAGGCAGTCCCATACAGGTAAGACAAATTTTCCATCTCAATTTTCCCACCATTAAAAGTCGCCTTCATTCAGAGGGAGAGAGAGAGAGAGAGGCCCCCCTCCTACATGTCTGTAATGGGACTGTCATGCAGAAAGACGCCATTGTGTAGACCTAGATCCTGTTTCTGCTGTGGCCTGTAATTAAGAAGGGATTGCATAGGCAGGGACATTTGGTGCCTGCTCCAGGGGAAGGGATTGGCCTGCTTGGTAAACTGTCTACAAAAGTGCCTAACTGCTCAACACCCCCGCACAACCACAGAGTCGACACAGGGCCCAGCTGAGACTCAGCCGAAGGTTGTGCACGCAGAGAGAAAAAGCGAGACAAGTCTCAGAAAAAGGAAGCCTTCATTTAAATGTGTCATTTGTGTGCTGAGTTGGCTGTTTCTCTATTACCAAGGTAACTTGAGAAGAGTTCTCTTTTTGATGGAGGGAAACAATAAAAGAAAGTGAGAAAGCTTGGAGCCTTGAGGGATTACTGCCAGAGCTGTGATGTCAGCGGTGCACTCACCTTCTAAGAAATATCAGTCCGAGAAAGATCAGAGCTGAGCAGAGCACTGGCTTAGGTAATATGGCAAAAGATATAATCACAGTACTTTAAAAAAGATTTTATGACAAATGATATACATCACGAGTTTTGTTTTTCTAAGATTTGATAACATGTTGCACTCGGTTCCACCAGTAAAACAGTTTCGGCACATTTTTAAACCCCCGTGAGAAACCGGTGAGTTGAATTATGTTGCTTTTATGTCCACAAATCTTGCCAGAAAAAACAGGAAAAAAAAATGCTGAACCAAAGTTGGTGGTGGTAGATTTTAATTGTACTGTATGATACCATGGTCTGGATTAAATGTGTCAGTGTTTGATATGGTCAAAAATGTCACTATGCAATTCATCACAAAAAATTGTCATGTAACCAACTCTTAGATCCATAGATATCTCATCTATTCTTATACTACTTTAATAGGAACATCAGTACACTTGCTCATTCCTCCAATTATACAATCAGCAGGTGTGGCATGAGCAAAATTAATAAAATAGTTCAATACAGGTTAGGAGCTTCAGTTATTGCTCACATCAAACATCAAGATGCTTTCGTTGAGCCTGTGCCCACTGTAGCCTCAGATTCCTGTTCTTGGCTGACAGGAGTGGAACTCTGAGATGCTTTCTAAGATGCTGAGATGCTTTCCAGCTCACCACGGTTGTAAAGAGTGGTTGTTTGTATTACCATAGCTTTCCTCTCAGCTTGAATCAGTCTGTCAATTCTCCTCTGATTTCTCTTGCACATAACTGCCACTTACTCGATGTTTTTTTTCCGCACCCTTCTGTGTAAACTCTACAGTCAACTCTTCTGTGTCAACTCCTATGAAAATCATAGGAGATCAGCAGTTTCTGCAAAAATTCAAACGTGCCATTTGGCACCAACAATGATGGCATGTTCAAAACCACCGAGATCACATTTTTCCCCATTCTGATGTCTGATATGAACATTGACTGAATCTCGTTACCTAGATAGAGATACATGATACTCGGGCCTAATTTATTGGATAATTGCTTGAATGAGCAGGTGTACAAGTGTTTCTATTAATGTTTGTGTATGATAGTGTTGTGTAGTCTGTAGTTTCTCTGCTTTTTGACTGAGTGGCTTCTGAGAGGTGTAGTAATGAAATATTAAAACCAGAGTAAAACTAGAGCAAGGCAGTTGCACTGGAAAGTTATGGACGTAGTTTTACTTAATACTTTTTTTTCTGAAGTACATGTTGAAGTTTAGTGCCATGTCCTCCCAGTCCACCATTTGACATTTGGCTAATCTTTTCCCCTCACCTTTTCTCTCTCTGGCAGGGCAGCCTTGATGGCAGAGGTTATGGACGGAAGTGCAGCAGTTGCAGCAGTGGTTGTTCCTAATGCTGGCATGGACTGGCAGAAGAGGTGCATCGCCCTTGAAATGCAGCTACTCCGCTTCCGACTGCAGGCGGGGAAAATTCGTCAGCTGCTGGCTGAAAAGGTTGAGAGTGACAGCACTTAATTCACACTTAATTAAGTTGATCAATTCATCTTTGGTTCAAATCTCAAAGCATAGCACTGCTATGATTATGATTGGAGGTCCTTACCTTAATACATGCTACATATGATATATATGGTACATATATAATGATATTTCAGCCCAGATGCAAGTACATGACATTCACATAAGAGTCTTTACTAAGGTACATGTTCTCTAGCTTGTCCTTACCTTATACATTAGGCTTGATGTAATGTTTAACCTTTATCCATACATTCGGCTGCTTTTGCCATGCTCTTCCACCTCTTCTGGCATTGGGTAAACTAATGCTTTCTCCTCTTTTTCCCTCTCTCCCCTGCACTCATTCATGCTCCGCTGAACTTGCTGTTACAAGAAGCAGTTAATTGTCAGTCTTGGCAGAGAGCCTTGTAAAGAGAGTGAGGAGACACAACTGACTAATGTGAACGTGTGCTTCATTTGATTTTCAGGAGTGTGTGTGAGCAAGTGTGCTTGTAAGTTTTTATTGGAAAGTGGAGCACAGTGCTGTAAATTTCCATCCCTTACCATTTCATCATGATTACAGCTGAACAGAATAAATTCTTCTTTTTTGGAGAGATCTGTGACTCAATAGTGAAACTGGACACACATTTGATCAAACACAAGGATCAGCTTGACTTTCTATTATCTGCCTAAATGGTAGAACAGAAGAAGTGCTTTATGCCTGCTTTTAAGTAAAGGAGCCATTCTCTGAACAGTGTTGGACACATCTGGTCTTGAGAATGGTATAGATAAGCGAGACTAGTCTGTAAACCATGCACATGTGTGTAATAATAGTCGTGCCTGCACAAAGGAACAATGCAGAGAAGACATCAGACCTATGGCTTTTGCTTTTATTTGTCTCATGGAGGAAGTGCGCCAAACTCTCTCATTACGGGCCATATTCAGAATTGAGTGCACATAGTGAGGGGTGAATAAAGAAATTGCGCACATCGGTACTCAGACCTTAAATGTACATACTACATACTTACACACTACTCAGACAGTTAAGTTGCTTCAATGCTTATTTTGCGATTTATATATTGGGCTGTAAAGACACTCAAAAAACAATGGAATGTGTAACGGTTGGCGTATAGGAGTCGGATGCAATCGCTGGATTTTCAATGATTTATTATATTAACAATTCAAAACATAGACAAAAACACTAATCTACCTAAACACAGAAGCATTAAACTAGCACTAGGACTAATACATGAAAACACGGGCATGAAACAGAACACCGAGAGACATAGAACAGGAGTCTACACACAGAAACAGGAGTCTAAACACAATTAACGAAAGACCCCGACTAAGTGCAAAACCCAACTATATATACACACCAGTGCTCATTAGCCAAAATGTGAATCAGGTGCAGAAAAACATGTGACTAGCAGTGGCTGATGGGAAATGGAGTCCAGAGTCCCTAGAATCGTGACAGAACCCCCCCCAAGGGCACTACTCCGGAGTGCCCAAACCGGGTCCCCACCCCCAGGCGGTCCAGATCCATCGGGCAAAACGCGTCCAGAACAACCAGGAGACAGCTCGATCCCCACAACGGCGCCGGGAGGCAGAAGGACGAACATAGCATAGCAAGCAACGTCCATAGCAGAGCACAAAAGCAGTGCAAAATCCCCAGAAAAGCACGAAGGCATCGAGACAGTCACAAGAGGCCAGGAAAGTAAAGCGATGTCCCCGGCCGCACGGGAAGGCAGGGCAAAGACCGCAGACGAACAGGCAGGCAGAGCGACGACCACAGCAGAACAGAAGGGCGGTGCAACGTCCTCAGCCAAGCAAGCAGGCCGAGCGAAGTCCACATCTGCACAGGAAGGCCGCGCGAAGCCCACGTCCGTACGAGAAGGCAGAGCGACGATGTCCGCCGAGCAGGGAAACAGCGCGCAGTAACCAGGGGTGCAGGAAAACGAAGCGAGTTCCTCCGCGAGGTCAGTGAGGGGAGAGAGGTCCAAGGGAGGAACGAAGCTCTCCGCGGAGCAAGGGGGGGAACGATGTCCTCCGTGGAGCAGGAAGGGGGAGCGACCCACTGAGCGTAACAAAGAGGCATAGAGACGTCCACAGCGGAGCAGGAGGGCGGAGAGACGTCCACAGCGGAGCAGGAGGGCGGAGAGACGTCCACAGCCGAGCAGGAGGGCGGAGAGACGTCCAAGGCCGAGCAGGAGGGCGGAGAGACGTCCACAGCCGAGCAGGAGGGCGAGCGACGTCCACAGCCGAGCCGGAGGGCGGAGCGACGTCCACAGCCGAGCAGGAGGGCGGAGCGACGTCCACAGCCGAGCAGGAGGGCGGAGCGACGTCCACAGCCGAGCGACGTCCACAGCCGAGCAGGAGGGCGGAGCGACGTCCACAGCCGAGCAGGAGGGCGGAGCGACGTCCACAGCCGAGCAGGAGGTCGGAGCGACGTCCACAGCCGAGCAGGAGGGCGGAGCGACGTCCACAGCCGAGCGACGTCCACAGCCGAGCAGGAGGGCGGAGCGACGACCTCAGCCGAGCAGGAAGGCAGAGCGACGTCCACAGCCGAGCAGGAAGGCAGAGCGACGTCCACAGCCGAGCAGGGAGGTAGAGCGAGAGACACAACAGGGGAGGGAGGGCGG
>JAFFST010046183.1:28069-42002 GCA_022414735.1 Noturus placidus | reverse complement strand
TCTCTCTCCCTCTCTCTCTCTCTCTCTCTCTCTCTATCTCTCTCTCTCTCCACTTAAGGTTAGGTTAAATATCTGTCTTTTCTCTATGTCTGGTTGTTTTGTAAAAGGAGAGGATTGGCGAGAAGGGTGTTGACAGGTTTCAGCTCATGGTATTGCTGGAAGATTACTTCTGACACTATTCCACTGGCTCTCTGTGGCTGTGTTAGGAGTGTTTCACACATTGACCCACTTTGGTGCTTGGGAATAGGACAATGTAGCATGTAATGTGGGTGTGATTCGGAGTTTTGTAGAGTGAGACAGTTTTTGTTTTATCTGCTCATGTTGCAGCACATGCCTTTGTGCTCAAAAGACAAAAAAATCTCACTACTAAAGAGAGAAGTCTGGGAAATCCATGGCTGTACTATATATATAAAATACTGGTATTAACAGTATTGAAAGTGAGTATATGTGTATATTATGTTCTCTTTGTCATGATCAAATATCTCCACAAGGAGAACATTATAAATGTTACCTTGCGGGGATGTTGGGCTGGTGAAGGAAAAAGGCAGCATGTATTTGACAGACAATATATTTCCTTTGGCTAGGAGGAGGCATACCCTTTTTTAGCCACACCTAATACACAAGTCAGTGTAAATGCACACAAAGGCAGTATTACAGCAGTGTTTTTGGATGTGTGAATAATGTGAGAGCAGGGAGGGCTGGCTGTGGGGTAATCTCTGTGGAGATCTTCATAACCAGGTATCCTGAAATAGCAATTTGCTGTCTCTTCCTCTGTTCGCTCTCTTTCACTTCCACAGTGTGTATATCTCTACTGTGTTGTAGCCTTCAGCTGATATTTTTTCTCTTTTAATAATTGAGCTAGAGTTCATTGAAACCACGTCAGTATGTGAGATGGTTAATGATTGTGGTGCTCGGCTGCTGTTTCACTTGGGCACGAGCTGTGCTTTAATAGAGGACGGCAGTGGACAGTGAAATTCAGTAATACTCTTGGCAACACACCACATTCTCATGTCCTTCATTTATTCCCCTAAGCAGTGCAGTGATTACTCTATGTTAATGCTATGGTTGGAGTTTGCTGTCTTTGCACTAAGGTTCAAATCAGACCAAAAGGAGACACCTGACCTCCTGTTCCAAAGAGCATCTGCGTTTGCAATGAGACAGCTGGTAAATGTCTGACATGCTTATGCTTGTCCCTGTGCCCTCTCACCTCTGTGACTTGCAGTCTGGACCCTCCACTTTTTCCATCTTCATCTATTTCATGTTTGCTCATCATAAAGACCAGAATGAATGAAAATACGTTTATCTTTAGTCTTCGTTGTGGCAGGCATTCAAAATATTGTCGGGTATTTTGTAGCCTGTCAGACATTCGGACATATCCTGCAAGATTCACTTAATGGGATCCATGTGCATACTGTAGGTTTGTTAGTACCAGTTTCGTGTACTGGGCTGTGTGAGGTGTATAGCAAGAAAAAAGGAATGCAGTATAGGTTTTTTTCCCTCTCTGAGCCTCTGCCATAAGCTCTACCTAAAGACACTTTGGGTTCCATGCATTTACTTTAGCATTCCTTGGACTGCACATTCCTCTTTAGCTGTATGAAATAGCTGATCTCAGCATATTGCATTCTGTAGAGTTTCTTTTCTCTTTTTTGTAGTCACTTTCTCCTCTCTCTTTATGCTTCAGATGATTTTTTTTCTTCCTTCCCTGAAAAGCTTTCAGAGAGATGTATCATCTAAGAGTACATATTGGTGTTATTAAGACAGCTCTTCATTCCCTTTTAAAACATGCCCTGCTTATCTGAACTCCTTCCTTAAGTCTAAAACTAGCAAATGGCAATTCCTCTGTGGGGAGACTTGCATCTTAAAGCATCACCAGTTGAACATCTGTGCTCTATATGTGTTCAAGTATGTGCACAACTGTTATGAGTAGTGGGTGGGAGGTAGGTTTACAAAGACGAGGTGCAGTCAGACATGCTCTAACCACCTCTCTCCTGTCAGTTGGTCATGGTGGTCTGGCAGAGAACTGGAGCAGACTGTGGTAGGCAAATACCCAGCCTTGCACTGATAAACCACAGGCTAAATGTAGCATTTGGTGTCAGGCTCTGATAAATTCCTCTCACTATTAAGCATTTTGCATGATTTAGCTGTCAGACAGGTAAATCCCATTGGGTTAAATCCTACTACTGTAAAGGTGGTGGTCTATGAAGGTCCAGATTTCAGCTGTCAACTGTAAAAGGCATGCATGCTGAGTGAACCATTTAGAAGTTTCCATTCAAAATTATTAATGTATCCACTATTCTCTGCATGTCTTTCTGTAGATGCAAGAATTAGAGCAGAGAGTGACAGAGGCTGACCAGCGGGCTGAGAATGCAGAGAAACAAGTACGACCTCTTGTTAATTTGCACTAGTGCTAATTACTGCCTCTTAATGCTTTTTTTAAATGAGTGATTCAGGAGCACTGATTAAAGATATTGGTATTTATTCTGGCATTCTGAATTCTAGGTACAGATAATTGAAGAGAAGCTTAAATCAGTGAATATGCATCCCAGTGAATCAGAAAGCTCCTTGTACCGACGATATCAAGAGCTGGCCGGTCTGATGCAGGAGAAAGATATGGTAGTAAAGAAACTTGAAGCACAGCTGGAAAAACAGGTATGTACCGATACTGATCTGAGGGACACACATAGCCATGTATGTCCATAAAACTCACAGACTGGGATGATCTGATCTTTTCACATGCCCATAACTGTTTTTCTTTATCTCCAGAATTTTGTTCGAGCCCAAGAAGCCAAGATTATAGAGGAGAAGGCAGCCAAAATCAAAGACTGGGTTACGTTTAAGTTACGGGAGGTGAGCTATGATCTTGGGAAAAACACATTCAACCTAGCACACTTTAAGGTTTATTCAGTTTGTCCCTTTTGCTATGTAGTATTTCAATGTATGGAACCTCTTTGGATGAGCCTTTTATCAACCACAGTTACTACGCTATCATTTCTATTAAATATCCCCATTAATATCTTTCCCTTTCAGATGGAGATGGAGAACCAGCAATTGAAGATGACTAACCTGAAGCAGGCAGAGCAGATCCTAGTGCTGCAGGACAAACTTCAAAGTAAACCTTCTTATATTTTTTAATCATATTCCTCCCATTTCTCTCACTTTTTCAATCATTTAGTTTCATTGAAGTCTGAATTTCCAATTTGTTTACCACAGCTGTACTGGAGAGGCCCACATCTCCATGTTCTCCAAAGCCTCTAGTGGTGGATGTCCAGCTGGTGTCCTCCAGCCTCCTTCACACTCCACAGGATGAGAGCTTGAGTCTGACAGGCTCATGCAAGCCTGGTTCCAACACTGTCAGAGGCATGTCTTTACATCCCAATCACAATTTACTGCATAACAAACAGTTGTATGATGTTGGTTTTATCTTTCTTTTTCACATGTGATGATTGATTTGTTGAGAAACTGGTTGATCCCTTGGGAATAAATAAAGGTTATTTAGTTCCTTTATCATATTGGTCAACATGGACTAGAGAACTTGAGTTAATTTTTTTGTGTCTGTTAAAGATGGCAAGAGGAAGGCACCGGAGGCTTCAGACTCTCAGAATGCATCTGAACACTTCACGCGACACAAATTCAGCACAGATAAAGGAGTCACTGCAACTGGAACAAAGATAAAGGACAGGAGGGAAGGGATGGAACCTTCTTCTGTTATCGCACGGGAGCGAGGGGGAGGAGGCGCTTCAGACAGAGACCACTCCTCTGACGAGCTCAACAGCAAGTTTCGCTTACAGCGCCTTCGCTCCTCTTCGTCTTCATCATCCTCTTCCTCCTCAACCTATGAGACTTCTGGCCCTCGTAGCTTTGACACACCCACACCCACTCCGAAGAGTCCTCCTCCAGTGGGGGTTTCTCTAGCTCAAATAAATTCTGCTCCCCTAGTACTGCCCTCTGGCACCAGTATGACCCTACCCAAGGTTCGAACCGCTCTGACACCTCGGGACAGCATCCAGCTCCTCAAGAAACACCACAGTCAACCCCAGCCAGCCCTGGAATGCTTCCATCACGTTAATGTCACTATAGATATTGGATCCGCCACATCCCCATACAGTCATAGTCTGGCTCTGGGTTCTGCCTCGACACTTGGGGTGGAGGAGACAGACATTGATGAGGGACCTCTAGAAAGCATGGATGGGGTGGTAGAAGGATTAGCAGAAGAGGTAGCACCTTACGCTGGTGTCTCGTTTGTGGGGTTAGCAGAGGAGCTGGAGATGCTGGATCCGGAAACTCTGAAACCTCCCACTCCACCTTTGCACCGCTTTCCTTCGTGGGTATGATGGATTGAGGAATGTTTGTCTAGAACAGACTTATTCAAGACTTATATTCAATACTTGATTGTTACTGACTGCCCTTTTATGCATGCATGTGTTCTGTAGGAGAGTCGTATCTACGCAGTTGCAAAGTCTGGTATGAGAGTTTCAGAAGCCAGCCCTGGAGCTAGAAATATGGGGAGAGGTAGGTGAACCAATCAACAGTAATTTCTGTCCACAAATATTACAAACAACCATCACTCAATCACCAACTAGTTACCAACCAGTTCACTCCATCACCAGTAAATCACTGCACCTCACTGCACCTCACTCACAAGATGCACCATCAACAGATGATATAGTTTAAGAATGTTTGTGTGGTTTTGCTCCTCTTCAGGAGAACCAGGTCTTGTTTGATGTCACTTCCTCTCACCTGGGGGAACACACACACACACACACACACACACAGACACACACACAGACACACACCTGGACAGCTGAGACAAACATTCACTGAAGCTTTTAAAGGCTTCAAGGTGTGTCAGAACAGAGGCTGAGAATGGAATGGCTTCTTTCTCATTAACCCTGATGAAAGGACAAAGGCAGTGTGTAATTTTCACTGTGCCTCCCCTTTTCGTTTTTCCATGACTTAGAGCATACAGATTCCCAGAGCAGCTCTAGGAGATATACTGTTTTTGGGCATCCTGTGTACTCACGAGTTGGGAGAAATTAGCCCAATACACTTAATGTAGAGCATTGAATGTTAGACTTGACTGTTTAATTAAGTTTATAAATAATGTCAACTATATAGCAAGTCTCCAGGATCAGGGGAGAACGACTATGGAATACCATTTTCATTTTGAATTAGTTTTTTGAGTCAAATGGTTTTACATTGTTGGGTCATATAATCATAAAATCTGAGTGCTGAAATTGCACACAGTGGTACTCAGACCTCAGATGTAACTTACAGTCTTAATCACTATTCATAGAGTTTCTGTACATACAGGGAATTTGAATGAAAAGAAATGTGTCTCAGTAACCTGACTCTGAATATGAATAATAAGGAACACACTCATCTTTGATAACCACTTACCATAACGATAACCGGTTATGGTAAATGTGGAGCCTATACTAGGAACAATGGGCATGAGGCAGGAACACACCATGGATGGAACCATCACAGGGCACCATGCATATACACATTCACATGTATAGGGGTAATTGACATAGACAATCCAACTACATGCATGTTTTTGGGAGGAAACTGGACTACCAAGAGAAAACCTATGCAGACACGTGGAGAACATGCAAAACTCCACACAGTAAACTGCACTCAGGGTAAAATCTGGGACCCTGGTGCTACCCACTACGCTAGTAAGAGGAGCTTTCCCCACACAAATATTGAAGTATCTTTTGAGCTTAAAGCACCTACTCTGAATATGTCCCTGAATCTTATATTTGAGTTTGTGTTGCCTTGTAAATTGGGTGTATTGCAAAGAATTTGAAATACAGCATAGCAGAATGCACAGAAGCATTTTACATTAGCATTAGTTTTGAATTGTTAGGCTTTAGTTTAATACCGGATGTAAATGTCCATACAAATACTCTTTTGTCTATGATCATTGTACTAGACATGAATACTTTCTGGAAAACCTTGGGTTAGTCATGGTTATCGAGCATGTATTCTTTGCTGTCTGAGTGCAGCTGACCTTGCGAGACTTATGTGTGGACACGGAAATGTTGTGATATTCAGTGGGGTATTCAGCACCATGTTTCTATATGTGATTATTATTCTGCAGTGTCCACCTTCCCCCAGTACCCTGCAGCTGGTCCTTTCACACATCTCATCTACAAGAATATCAGCATACCGGTTTACTCCACACTGAAAGGGGTGAGAAGACAGCAGAGCATTATTATTGTTTTTATTTTTCTTAGTAATGCTTCTGTTAATCTATTTTTTCAGTGAAAATTCTGGAGATGTTCACTAGTTACATTTAAGCTTAAGATTTTCATTGCTTTGCTGACTGCCATGTCTGTATTTGCAGAAAGCCACACAGATCAGCAGTGCTCCTCTCCCTGATGAAGACTCTGGCTCAGAGGATGACAGCAGTTCGCTGGCCAGCCTGCGCACCTCAACAGTGGGGACAGAGAAGAAGGGCAGTACCCCAGGCAGCCCTCGTGCTGTGAAGAGAGGTGAAGAAACATGACTACAAATCTATTTTTTCTAAATGTGTTTCACAGAAGAGGGAGATAAAACAGTGCACTGAAATGTTGTGAGGTGTCTCCTCAGTGGTGGAATTATTTAGTGTCCTGGCTCCTGAGGGAATGGCTTTACCTCTCCATCCTGAATGTCTAGGATAACACTTCTTGTGTTTTTTTTTATACATGTACTTGGTCTTAACTTCTTGAGAGGGTCCTTTAACTCTAGCACTTACACTGATCAACCATAACATTAAAACCAGCTGCCTAATATTGTGTTGGTCCCCCTTGTGCCACTAAAACAGCTCTGACCCATCACAGACTCCACAAGACCTTTGAAGGTGTGCTGTGGTATCTGGCACCAACACGTTAGCAGCAGATCCTTTATCTCCTATAAGTATCGAGGTGGGTCCTCCATGAATCAGACTTGTTTGTCCAGCACATCCCACAGTGAAGGCCAAGTCAAAACAGTGAACTCTTTGTCATGTTCCTCAAACTTTTCCTGAACAATTTTTGCAGTGTGGCAGGGTTCATTATCCTGCTAAAAGAGACCACTGCCATTAGGGAACACTGTTGCTATGAATGTATGTAATTGGTCTGCAAGAATTTTTAGGTAAGTTGTTTGTGTCAAATTAATATCCACATGAATGCCAGGACCCAAGGTCTCCCAGCAGAACATTGCCCAGAGCATCACACTTCCTCCACCGGCTTTCCTTCTTAGTGCATTCTGGTGCCATCTCTTGCCCTGGTAAGTGACATACACTTGTGTCAAATGTGATTCATCAGACTAGGCCACCTTCTTCCATTGCTCCATGGTCAAGTTCTCATGCTCACGTGCCCATTCTAAGAGCTTTGGCAGTGAATAGGGGTCAGCATGGGCACTCTGACTGGTCTGTGGCCCCATACGTAGCGAGCTGTGAAGCACTATGTGTTCTGAGACCTTTCTGTTATAGCCAGCATTAACTTTTTCAGCGATTTGTGCTACAGTAGCACTTCTGTGGAATTGGACCAGATGGGCTAACCTTGGACATTAGTGAACCTTGTGTACCCATGATCTTGTTGGTTCACCGGTTGTCCTTCCTTGGACCTCTTTTGGTAGTTACTAACCACTGTATACCGGAACACCCCACAAGACTTGCTTCTTAAGAAATGCTCTAACCCAGGTCCCTAGCCATCACAATGCGGCCGTTGTCAACGATTCTCAGATCCTTATTCTTGCCCATTTTTCCTGCTAACAACACATAAGCTTTGAGAACTGACTGTTCACTTGCTGCCTAATATATCCCATCCCTTGACAGGTGCAGTTATAGCGAGATCATCAATGTTATTCACTTCACCTGTGATTGGTTTATTGTTGCACCTTCAGCTGGATTTGAGCAACTGCCAAATGACTAAATCTAAATGTAAAGTGGAAGAGAAATGAAATTGAAATATAATCTGAATACTGGATGTTCATAAATATTGGATAGGTATGGCTAGTAATAGGCCAGCATGGCTGCAACCAAAAATAAGAGAACTAGTCGCCACTTGTTTAATAAGTTGGTTTAACTACTTGTTCAATCAATTTTTAAGTGATTAATGTGTATTAGATTTGATCACACTAGGTTGAAACCTTGTAGTCACTGGTGACACGCTTTGAGGATAAAATTAGACATTCTTGTGGTAAATTGTCTCTAGTACAAAACTTGTCTTTTCCTTTCTAGGGGTGTCCATGTCCTCTATCAGCTCGGAGAGTGATTATGCCATCCCTCCAGATGCCTACTCACTGGACAGTGACTACTCTGAGCCAGAGCAAAAAGTACAGCGTACTTCATCCTACTCCTGTGAGAGTGTTGGACCTGTATGTATCTCATCAATACTGCCCTCAGTCTTACCCTACCACATTACTTTTGACTTCCTGTTCTGGGCTTTATGATCTTGATTTGCTAGCTTTTTTCATATATAGATTCTTTACCATATTTACCGATTCAGAGATGTAGTCACATTCGTTTCTGTCAGTGTAAAGCACTCACATATAAGCCAGTGTTATCTGAGACATTGATATATGTGTTTCTGTAGGAGACTCTGGAGAAATCTGGCTACCTGCTGAAGATGGGAAGCCAGGTGAAGGCATGGAAAAGGCGCTGGTTCATCCTGAGGAATGGAGAGATCCTGTATTATAAATCACCAGTGAGTACATGGGTGAGACTAATTAACACTATGCCAGCTTCTGAGAAATTGGTAGCTTATATATGTGGGAGAGAGGATGATGACATTCTTGGAGAGACTGAAATAGCAAAGGCTGATTATTGAACCCTTTTAGAGAGGCTTCTAAAACTTGAGGAAGGTTGATACGAACTGTGGAGGGGATGGGATTAAGACAGTTTATAAAAATCACTCTTTGAAAACAGAAAGGTCTAACTCTGCTGTCCATCTCTGCAGCAATCATCCAGCAGTGATGTATAAAAGGAATTGGCAGGAGCTACAATACTGCTCCTGTAATGAGATGAGATGTCTGAGACGTAGTGTTGAACAGTAGCAACAAAACAAATTGTGGATGGATGTAGTACAGTGCCCTTCAGATTTACCGACACCCCTCACGTAAATCCGCTAAAATTAATACATGAACACGAGCTGCATTTAATGAGGTTCGGCGTCAACTTCGTGATGTTGAGGGCGCTTGGTATGGAATAGTTCACCCAGCTCGGCTTCGCATTACACATAACGGTGTCCAGAAGGAATTTATTTCAGCGGAGGAAGCAGGAGAATATGTTAAACACTTGATATCAGGATGAACTGTATCACCTGTACAGCGGCGTGTTTTTTTTTTTTTAATTTAAAGTTAAGGACATTATATTTGTTATTGTGCGCAGACTGTTTATCAGATTTGAAGTCAGTAGGGGATTTCTCTTACTGAAATCTTTAGTTTTGGTAAGGGTTGGTTAGTTCAGCGTTCTTTCCGAGTGGTTGTCCCAGTGTGGACAACTTTTGGTTATAGAGGGATACACTACACTATTTATATCCCTATGGTTTACTTTATTAGATGGTTAGTAGTAATGTTGATTCCAGCACGGCGAGGACAGGCACGCCTTTTAAGATTAATTAGTTGGAACTTCAGAGGTATGGGTAATCCTGTTAAGAGATCTAAGGTTTTTTTTTTTATATATATTTTATATATTTGAAACTTTTAAAAACTCCGATATAGTATATTTACAGGAGACTCCGATATAGTATTTTTACGTTGTATTAAAGATCATAGGTTATATTGCCCTTGAGTCTTATGCCTGTTGGGCTTTATAGTATTTATACAACCAGCAATAGTTAGTGTAGCCATCATGTGCCGAGGTGATGGGGGGGGTATTTAAAATGAATCATGTGTAAATGAACCACATGTAAAATTACATATAAATGAATCATATATAAATGAATCATATATAAATCTTGCTGGGGGGGTATGTTACTGGGGTTAAAAGTTTGACTGTATGGATTTATGAAAATGAATCATATGTAATTAAATCACATGTACATGAATTATAAGTAAATTAATCATATGTAAACTTTCCTTGGTGGGGTGGGAGGGGCTGTTATCGGGGTTAAAAATGTTGATTCTGTATTGATATATATTTGTTGTACTCTGAAAAGTGTATGAGAATCAATAAAAAATGTTATGAAAAAAAAAATTTAATACATGAAAAGAATGACACAATAAATGGTATTTTGAGCTCAGCTTTATATTATTTTTTAAAAATATATCATTATATGAATGCATACATTTCATTATTTATTATATAGTGCTATTATTACTTTTCAAACGCAGAAAAGATTTAAGTTGTGCAATTTTTTTTCAGTACTAGTAACACACACTTACTTTGCCATGCTTTGGTCCCTTAAAAAGTGGGTCCACATATACAAAGTGCTGTAATTACTTTGGATGTAAAAAAAAAAAAATTCTAAAAGTATGAAACTTATATATTCATTAATTAATTTCAAGTCTAATATACATTGGTGGACAGATAAAATAGCAATAACTTTGCAATGTCCAGATATTTATGGACCTGGCTGTACGGGAAGATATGTTCTTTTCCCCCCAATATATTTTAAGTATCATCATGCTCTCCTAATGTGTTTTATCTTTGTCACCATCAAATCTGCCTATTTTAGATGCAAGTTACTGTTTTGTACACAAGACTTCTGTTTGGTTTGGTCTGTGTGCCATGTTGCTGTTATGCTACATTCATCAACATAGTTTACTACAATTAGCTTAAAGAGACAAAAATTCTAGCCCAGAACACCAGAAAATACTGCACATAAACTAATGCTTCCACATGTCTAATGTACAGCCTGTTCCTATTTTCTTTCTCTTGTTTAATCTATTCTCAATACTCAAATGTAGAAATAAACAGGAATATTTTGGCATATTTATATGACAGAGTGACGTGATCCGGAAGCCTCAAGGCCAGATTGAACTCAACTCTGCATGTCGTATAGCCCGTGGAGAGGGAGCGCAGACTTTCCAGGTGAGACACACACACACACAAACACAAATTCAAAAACACAAACACACTGCATTATGCCTCTAGAACCAAGCAAGTCTGTCAACTGTGAGCTTCCCATCACAGCCTGCTGTAGGTAGTCTGACTGCTCGAT
This sequence comes from Noturus placidus, assembly GCA_022414735.1. Classification (NCBI taxonomy): domain Eukaryota; kingdom Metazoa; phylum Chordata; class Actinopteri; order Siluriformes; family Ictaluridae; genus Noturus; species Noturus placidus. Next base: position 30,873 of record JAFFST010046183.1, on the reverse strand, counting down.
GTCTTAATCTCTCTTTGAACAGTGCTCTGTCACAGAAATGAATGTTTAGCCTTTCTATGTTTACATTATTGGATTACCAACGTTGTATTGTTTTGTGTAATTCTCTTTAGTCACGATGCTTTAAGGACCTTATTGTTCTATCTTTGCAAAAAAAAAATCCCCTTTCTGATGTAAGCCAATAACTGTATGGTTTTTGTTCAATTTTTCTCTTAAAATCAAAGACAATTTAACTGTTGTGTATAATAGTTAATCACAGAGAAGAAGACATTCTACCTAACCGCAGACTCTCCAAACATCCTGGAGGAATGGATCCGAGTTCTCCAGAACATTCTTAAAGTCCAGGCCAGTGGACCTTTCTCTACAGAGACACAAGCCAAGCCTACAGTGCGTGGCTGGCTGACTAAGGTGAGAAACAAATACAGTGTTCCCGCTACACCCTGTGATTGTATAGATGAACCCTAGAGTTTCCGGAAAGGTCTGCAGTGCCAGTACTCAATAACAGGGCTCTCAGGATAAGCACCATCAGACACTTGAAAGCCTTATTTTTATTCATCTGAATTTTAAACAGCTGTTTGAAAGCATTCAGTCTTTTGTAAGACTACATCCTAATGTACATGGCTGTTATTAAATAGTATTTGTCAGTATGCCAGTGGCTGTGATTAGGCATATGTGTGTTTGCGGATGAGGTACGGTTAAGAGGCTCTGGGCGCAATTGCTGGGTGACTAGCACATGTTGAGACAGAACTGAGGTCAGCATGCCTGGCATTATTCCCAACCTCTATGTATCTTTATGGTAGCCAAATGTCCCCACAATAATAGGAATATCTGACAGTTTTGACCATTGTTGGGACTTTTGGATTGTCCCCATAATAACAACCCCCCTTTTCTGCCAAAACTGCAGCTTTTATTTAAAAACTGAAAGATACAAAATATATAATTTTGGTTACTGAGGATAAGATTAGGTCAAGATGTTGTGTGTGTGTGTGTGTGTGTGTGTGTGTGTGTGTGTGTGTGTGTGTGTGTGCATATGCTTAGACTGTAATGTATGGGTTCTTCCGGTTTGAATTCTTTGAAATTTTGGTTTGAACTGTCACTGCAGAATTCGCTGCTGCTGCTTCTCTGGTTGCTGACACCTTTGTGAAATAATCAATGTACTTCCCTACCTTTATGGATCTGTTTGTCTCACTTCTTTTGGCTTCTTTGCTTTTCTCTGTCATTTAATCTTTAGGTCAAGCATGGTCATTCAAAGCTTGTGTGGTGCACCCTGATAGGAAAGATTTTCTACTACTACCGTAACCAGGACGACAAGGTACGACAGTACTATGAATCATATCGAATTTCCCCTGATGTTGTCTATGCTGTCTGTTGAGGTGGGTGTGTGTATGTCAGTTCCCATTAGGTCAGCTCCATGTGCGAGAGGCACGAGTCGAGGAGGTGGACAGGTCATGTGACTCCGATGAGGACTATGAAGCAGGAGGACGAGGCTTCCTCTCTTCTCACTACACATTAGTGGTCTATCCCAAAGAACAAAGCCCCACATACCTGCTCATTGGTACCAAGCAAGAAAAGGTAACGCTTATGAAACTGAATACAAATCAAATTATATTGAAAAACGTTTGTCTACATGGCGACTTTTGTTAACATGGTTACACACGCATTATAAAGGGCTTAATGACTGTTAAGAAATAATGAATGTGAACCAGCCATGTTTAAAGGTGTTTAAAGTTTTACTGTTTAGATTACAGTCTACGAAGACAGTTGTAAGAATAATAAATAAATAAATTTTCTTTTTGTGACAGGGTTTTAAATAAAAACAGAATGTCTTACTTGCTAGTCATTGGCCCTATTCATATTATGCACATTGTGTAAGTTCATCAGCAAAAATCTGTGAAATGACAAAATTCAAGATTTGCCATTAAGGCAGTTAAATGACTTCTGCCTACTTTTTTGTCCACCTCTATTTTTTGTCTGTGTGACCATGCATGCATGTTTGAGGAAGAATTATCGAATATCATCTCATGTTTAAACTTAGGAATGAGCAAATTTGCTGAGCAAGCTCTTTTTTTTTCCTGCGTAGTCTAACAAAACCCAGCAGAGTAAAGCAAATCCCACCTGAAGACCCTTTATCATACAGAAATATACCCTATAATACTGTAGAATAATCATGCATTGTGATTTCTCTTGCTTTAAATGTCTAATTCTTGCTTTCTCCAGGATACCTGGCTGTACCATCTAACGGTGGCAGCGGGAAACTGCACTAGCCTGAAAGTGGCCACAGAGTATGAGCAGCTGATTGGAAAATTGCTAGATGTCGATGGAGATCCAGGTGAGATATTGAAATATTTCAAAGAACTTCTATATACTACTGAAACAAGCACAAACTACAGTCTGGTGAAAGGGCATAGGTTTGGAGTGTAATGTTGTTTTAAATAAAAGCTGACATTTCCAGAAGCTTCCTCCAGATATAAGACAGCGTTAATGGCAATTACTGAAGGTTTAAAGTCTTCTGTAATGCCATTTCAATTTGTAACTGAATCTGCTAATGCTATCTGTGTGTGTGTGTGTGTGTGTGTGTGTGTGTGTGCGTGTGCAGACTCTCTTCTGTGGAAACATGAGGTGCTGTGCTTCAGTAAAGAGGGTTTGCGTTCCCCTCTGACCACACTGCCCTCTGAGGCACTTCAAACAGAGGCTCTCAAACTCTTTAAGGTTTGCACTTCTTTTTTCCCTCCCTTAGACACTCTCTCTCTCTCTCTCTCTCTCTCTCTCTCTCTCTCTCTCTCTCTATATATATATATATATATATA
>JAFFST010046183.1:6528-28026 GCA_022414735.1 Noturus placidus | reverse complement strand
TTTACAGTGACCTTGTATCCTGTTCTGGCTCTCCTGTTATTTTTGTTCTTTTTCTGTTCCTTCTCTTTCTGTCTCTTTATGTTCTTACGTCCTCTTGTTCTCCCTTCCTTTACTCTCTAATTTAGTTCAAACTGATCTTTTTTCCTTCAACTCCTCTCTCTTTTCCCATTTTTCATCTCTCCCTTTCCTTTTTCACTCCTTTATTGACCTTCTTATACAAGGATTGATGGTGCAGCTCAGTGTGTTCTCTTGGTATCTAAGAGACCCTCTGTCTCTCCCACGGTCAGATCAAAGCGAGAGCAGCCAGGTCGCCACTCATTAGGGCGCTGTATGAAGATAATGGGCTGGATTAGGCTCTGATTGAGGCAAGCCACCCCTTCAACTTACTGTATAGAGCCCAGTGTTGTACAGCAAGAAAAAATCTTTCAGCTTGGGTTCAAAGAGAAGCCATGATTTTGTCTTGGAGAGGTTTTTTTTCCACTCAGTATTCTTGTTGCTACTTTTTTTCCCATGTGAAATGCAACCACCTTCTATTGCATTTTATACACAATAGAGATGGTTTATATACATATCTCTACACCCACTATACTCGCTGCAAATGTGTCTGCATAAAGCAAGTCAAGCCTTTTTAGCTAGACATTTGATCCTAAAGCAGACAACCTCTCTCTAGGTAATGGATGGCTCAGTTGACAGATTTAGCCTGCATTAAGTAATTTAATGTAATTTCTCTGGAAGCACAAATGGATCATTAATGGAACATGATTCTGATCTTGCTTGCATGCACTGTCTGCATGTGTTCAGCTTGCCACCTAGTGGCAGTGCAAAGGCATGATAATATCACTCTCTGAGACCAGACTCTGGTCTATATCATTTTGATAATATAGACCAGGGGTTCTCAGGAGCATAGAACCTCAAATGGACTTTACGCATTTTCTGCTACCCTAAGCCCTGACCTCCCTGCATTTTTATTTCAGATTTATAATTTAGGACCATTATAACAGTTGAACATTTATCATGCCATACATTGATCAGCCAGAACATTAAAACCACTGACAGCTGAAGTGATTAACACTGATTATCTTGTGACAGTGGCACCTGTGGGTGGGGGTGGGATATATTAAACAGCTAGTGAACAGTCAGTTCTTGAAGTTGAAGCAGGCAAAATGGGAAAGCATAATGATCTGAGCATCTTTGACAATGGCCAATTGTGATGGCTAGGCAACTGGGTCAGAGAATTTCATAAATGGCAGGTCCTGTGGTGTGTTCCCGGTACACAGTGGTTAGTAACTACCAAAAGTGGTCCAAGGAAGGACAACATGTGAACTGGTGACCAGGTTATGGGCACCCAAGGCTCAATGATCAATGATGTGTGTGGGGAGTGAAGTCTAACCCGTCTGGGTCCATAGAGGCCCCACCTCGCAACTTACCGGACTTAAATGAGCCGCTGCTCATGTCTTGGTTCCAGATACCACAGCACACCTTCAGAGGTCTTGTGGAGTCCATGTCTTGGCAGCAGAAGGGGGACCGACACAATATTAGGCAGGTGGTTTAAAAGTTATGGCTAATCAGTGTTTGTGACAACTAAAAACAAAACAAAAGAGGAGATTGTGAGTTTCTCACTTGACCCCATTTGTAAATCAAGTGACACAAGTAGGGTCACAAACCCTAGTTTGGGAGCCCCTAATATAAACAATGAGATTGTTTCTGTATGTGAAAGATTTGTAAAGACAATGTGAATTAAAAGTCATAAAACAATCCCCTTTCCTTTGAAATAACATATTTACCAGTGAAATATGAAATAAAATCCACGCCTTTGCTTGATGATAGCTGGAGTTGGAGACAGAGGGAGGTGATTGACAAGATATTATTGGTTATTATTATTTTTCCTCACCCATGAGGGCATAGTGATGTACTCAAATATCAGAAGACATTTAATGGTGGGCAAAAGTCATTGCATTTTGATGGAAGGTTAAAGAAAACTAAGCAGTCCTTTAAGTGACTGATGCTAATAAGTAATGGACAATAAGACCAGGGAATTAATGGTTTAGATTTCAGGCTGTTTTTAAGTCAGAAGAGAAATAAACATATTATTTGAACCACCTATAGATTGTTACCTGGTTAAGTCAGTAAGTTCTGTTTGCTCCACTAGCATTCAGGCCATTTTATGTTGGTAGCACATGTGTTTTTATGTCCATGGCTTTGCAAGGGATGCCTGATTCACTGAATATACCTTTAACAAAATACTATAATAGTGTGTTATGTATCATTTTCTTCTCTAGTCGTGTCAGCTGTTCATCAACGTGCTAGTGGAAGCACCGTCCATAGACTATCACACTTCTCTGGCCCAGAGTGCATTTCAGGTGTGTTTGACACACCCTGAGTTGCAGAATGAGATGTACTGTCAGCTGATAAAACAGACAAACCGCCGAATGCCAAACAACTACTCTCTCACACAGGTGTGTATGTGTACAAAAACACACACATTCAGCAAAGGCTGAGACTAAAGTGAATCACAAATCTAAAATTAGATCTCACTACTTTTCTTTTCCTCTCTTTCTCTCCAACTCTCTCTCTTTCTCTCTCTCGCTCTCTCTGACAGTGTTGGCAGCTATTGTCTGTGTGTGTTGCACTTTTCCTGCCCCAGCATCATTTCCTGTGGTACCTGAGACAGTACCTACAGAGACATGCTGATCCAAAGTCAGGCCTCTCTTTAACTTTTTTGAAATACAGTAATACTTATATAATCACACTCACATTCAGAAACTAAACAAGAAGTTGACTGATCCCTGATTCTTACACTTACAACTAAAAAATTATTTTCCTGCCATTTTTGTGAATGAATGTCTGTGTGTGTTTGTGTGTGTATGTGTCTATTTAAAGGAGTGAGGTAGGAAAGTATGCAGTGTACTGTCAGCGGTCAGTAGAGCGAGTGTTGCAGAATGGAGAAAGGGAAGCCAAGCCTTCCCGCATGGAGATTGTGTCTATTCTGTTGAGAAACCCTTACCATCACTCACTACCCTTCAGCATACCTGTCCACTTTATGAACAACACCTACCAGGTACACACACATATACACTATATGGCCAAATGTATGTGGACACCTGACCATATGTGGTTCTTCCCCAAAGTGTTGCTGCAAAGTTGGAAACACAGAATTGTCTAGAATATCTTTGTCTGCACAGAGAAGATCCTCAACCCCACTGAACACCTTTTGGATGAATTGGAACACTGACTATGTGCCAGGCCTCCTCATCCAACCAATGTTCTTGTGGCTCAATGGGCAAATCCCCACAGCCATGTTCCAAAATCTAGTGGAAAGTCTATCCAACAGTGGAGGTTATTATAACAGTAAAACGGGACTAAATATTGAATGAGATTTTTAAAAAGCACTTATGACTGTGATGGTCTGCTGTCCACATATTTTTGGCTAGATGTATGTACAGTATATACATATATACATTTAAATTTCTCTCTACTGCCACATGCCAAACATGTGAAGATGTTACTTGCAAAGCAATTGTAAAAATTGAATACCATGGATGCTCTAGGTGGTGGGATTTGATGGATCCACTACTGTAGAGGAGTTTGTAAACACACTCAACCAGAGGGCAGGCATGAGGAAGCCCCAGCTTTCTGGTTTCACCCTCTTCACAGATGACCCCTCAGGAAAAGACCTTGAGCACTGCCTCCAGCCTGCTACTAAGGTAATGCATGTAGAGCACATCTTATTGATGGAATATTGTATAACACAAATTTTATACCCTCTAGTGTTTCTGAATATATTGAATTTGCATTGATTTTTAATAGAAGCTTAATCTGAAATGCAGTAAATTGAAATTGAGATTTTAAAAGAATTAAATAAATGCCAATACCTTGAAAAAAGGTCATGTACTGTAGGTGGTGGAGGTTGAATATTTGGATGATGAATATATATGATGCAGATAATGGATAAAATGTAATAGTTATTTTCAAATAAATAATGATAAAGAAAGTATAGGTGCTGGTTATATAATTAGAATATCATAAAGAAGTTGATTTATTTCAGTAATTCCATTCAAAACGTGAAACTAGTATAATGTATACATTCATTACACACAGACTGATATATTTCAAGTGTTCATTCCTTTTAATTTTGATGATTATAACTGACAACTAATGAAAACCCCAAAATCAGTATCTCAGAAAATTAGAATATTATGAAAAGGTTCAATATTGAAGACACCTGGTGACACACTCTAATCAGCTAATTAACTCAAAACACCTGCAAAGGCTTTAAATGGTCTCTCAGTCTAGTTCTGTAGGCTACACAATCATGGGGAAGACTGCTTACTTGACAGCTGTCCAAAAGACTACGATTGACACTTTGCACAAGGAGGGCAAGACACAAAAGATTATTGCTAAAGAGACTGGCTGTTCACAGAGCTCTGTGTCCAAGCGCATTAATAGAGAGGCGAAGGGAAGGGAAAGATGTGGTAGAAAAAAGTGTACAAGCAATAGGGATAACCGCACCCTGGAGAGGATTGTGAAACAAAACCCATTCAAAAATGTGGGGGAGATTTACAAAGACTGGACTGCAGCTGGAGTCAGTGCTCCAAGAACCACCACACACAGATATATGGAAGACATGGGTTTCAGCTGGACTGCTGCTGAGTGGTCCAAAGTTATGTTCTCTGATGAAAGTAAATTTTGCATTTCCTTTCGAAATCAAGGTCCCAGAGTCTGGAGGAAGAGTGGAGAGGCGTTCCACATTCCACAGAATCCACGTTGCTTGAAGTCCAGTGTAAAGTTTCCACCGTCAGTGATGGTTTGGGGTACCATGTCATCTGCTGGTGTTGGTCCACTGTGTTTTCTGAGGTCCAATGTCAACGCAGCCATCTACCAGGAAGTTTTAGAGAACTTCATGCTTCCTGCTGTTGACCAACGTTATGGAGATGCAGATTTCATTTTCCTACAGGATTTGGCACCTGCACACAGTGCCAAAGCTACCAGTACCTGGTTTAAGTACCATGGTATCCCTGTTCTTAATTGGCCAGCAAACTCGCCTGACCTTAACCTTATAGAAAATCTAAGGGGTATTGTGAAGAGGAAGATACGATACGCCAGCCCCCCAATGCAGAAGAGCTGAAGGCCACTATCAGAGCAACCTGGGCTCTCATAACACCTGCGAAAGGAGCCCCAACTAAGTATTGAGTGCTGTACATGCTCATACTTTTCATGTTAATACTTTTCAGTTGGCCAACATTTCTAAAAATCTTTTTTTTTGTATTGGTCTTAAGTAATATTCTAATTTTCTGAGATACTGATTTTGGGGTTTTCATTAGTTGTCAGTTATAATCATCAAAATTAAAAGGAATGAACACTTGAAATATATCAGACTGTGTGTAATGAATGTATATATTATTCTAGTTTTGCTTTTTGAATGGAATTACTGAAATAAATCAACTTTTTGATGATATTCAAAAGGGGCGGCTGTGGCTCAGTCGGTAGAGCGGGTTGTCCCCTAATCCACTAATCGTGGAGTTGGTGGTTCGAATCCCAGCCCGGGTGATCCCATGCTGAAGTGTACTTGGGCAAGACACTGAACCCTAAGTTGCCCACAATGGCAAGCTAGCACCTTGCATGGCAGCTCTGCTCCCATTGGAGTGTGAGTGTGTCTCATTTGTAAGTCGCTTTGGATAAAAGCGTCTGCTAAATGAATTAATGTAATGTAATATTCTAATTATATGACCTGCACCTGTATGTGTAACATTCTCTCTATGGCTACATCAAAAACTAGTAATTATTATACTGATAAGATCTTAAAATAGTATACCATTTATTATAACTTTGGTAAGTCACTGTTGCACTGGTCTAAAATACCAGTCCCTCCAGGATTTCACGATCTCAGAAATGAACTCACAAAAATACAGCAGATTTGGGTCATGTGACTTCATCAACGCATGTTCAGTCAAAGCCCTCTTCAGTTCGTGTTGGTCGAACATGAGTACAGCTAAAAAGGTCTCATTTACCAATAAATTTCACTGTGAAAGTCCGTTCAGAACAATTTTGTACAGTTGCAGTTTTGGCAGTTGAAATGTATTTAGCAGCCATTGGCAGTGGTCAGGAAATTTTTTTTTTATTGCTGCTAAATCCTGAGTGGCTGAGCCAACACCATACAACTCCATTCTCTATGCCTGAAGAAGTAACATATTCTGCATAGTTAGAAATAAACTGATATTCTATTCTGGGTAGATAGAGAGTATGTTCAAAACTGTGAATACCATGTGCTTGAGATTGTATTTACCAATAAACCTATTTATTTGTGGAAGATTTGTGATGTGATCTCAAAATGGGAACAGGCCCTGAAAGAACTGCAACCAGGAAAGTGTGAGGGGACTCGTATTGTGCGCTTAACATATAAAAGCAGGTGCATCATTAATACTCATTTCTAATTTCCATTTAAAAATAATTATATTCAGCATTTGTTTATTGAAAGGTAGAGGTTACAATAGCCTTGTATATGTATCTTGTATTTTCTAGGCTTTGTTTCCGAGCACAGGCAAAAGGAGAGACTGAGAGAGAGCGCCTCCTGCTGGCGTATCAAGTGAATGAAGAAGTTCACCAAGGCCACTTTCCAGTCAATAAAGAGCTGGCAATGGAGGTTGCTGCCCTCATGGCTCAGGTACGTTGAGATAGAAATCGCTGGGATGTATGTTAAGTTTTAGATATGAAAAATTGGTATTTTAATTACATATATATTATGCAGGTGGAACATGGAGACTTGGACCGAGCACCAGCGTCTCCTGGTGGCTCTCCACAGACTAAGATCCAGCAGATTCTGCTGCAAGTTCTGGAGCGCTTCTACCCCAAACGGTACAAACAGGACTGCAACATAGAGCAACTCAGGTACTATCACACACACACACACACACACACACACACACACACACACACACACACACACAGAAGCACATCAGGCTTAACTAGTGTCTGCAATTAGATACAGCTTTACTGTCAGTACACAGAAAACACGTATACAGGCAGTGGACTTCAGTTTAGCCTCTACCAGAAAGTATGAATTATCACAGTGCTAGTTAAGCAGATAAAGTTCAGATAAATTTTAATTTGATTATTATATAGTAATTTAGGCAAAATATGTGCAGTTGTACAGTATGTAAGGCCCAGAAAAAAACCCACTGGAAGTCAGTATGGCAGAATTCTGGAAAACAGGCAAAAATGCCGAAAAAATTGGGTAAACCTTCGGTAAGAAGTCAGCTTAACAAACAGCGCTAAATGCAGTCAGTCTGCCTAAAGGTGTCTAACACCTTGCTAACTATATGCACTTTGCTTCTATAGATTTGGTTATAAATGTAGAGGTAGAATTTCTGGGGAATCGAAATGAAATCTTTAAATGTCACTTTCCTTCTTTTCACACTTGGGGTAAGCAGACTTTAAAATGCTAGAACTTTATTTTTGGTTGAGATACATGCAAAAGAAAAACATAGCGCATGAAGTCAGTAGTTTTCAGAATAATGTATAGATCAAAATGTCAAAATTTGACCACGTGAAGGGTTTTTGCAGGCTGCCACACATATACAGTTCATAGAGTTGAAGTATGAGTAAGGAGGACTTCTAATAATATGAAGATAAATGAGTAAGTGTTATACAGAATAAATATACATAGTATGCCGAAAGTAATGATCATATACAGTATTGTAGTGTGTGTGTATATACAATATTAAATAAAGTGTAATTCAATATGAGTGGTTCTGCGTTCAGGCTATATAATGCATCATTTTAAAATTAAGCATTAATCTTGGAGCAGGGGTCAAATTATTCAAATTATAAGGCACGTCATTTTAACTTGTACAATAATATTTTGGCTACTTACTAGAGTCATGGAACTTTTTTCATTTCTGAACTTTCCACTCACAGAATAAATTTTTACTAAAATGGTCATTAGATCAAGTCGACTATTTATAAGCATACTTGTTTTTGAGTTGGTGTGGTATGGATTCAGTTCGCGTGACCATAAGAACTCAATAATAAATATTGTTAATGTTAATGGTGGGTTGTGCTTTCCATCATTGTATCAATATTACAAGAAATCTCAGATGCCTGATCTTCCTGGACTCCAGTTTGCCTTAGAGGATGCAAACCACACACATGACCTTGAATGACCAGCCGTTTATTCCACAGGGAGCTGGCTGAACGGCTAGCCACTAAGTGGTCGGTCCTGCAGGGGTGCACTGCTGCTGAATGCGTGAGGATCTATTTGACTGTGGCTCGCAAATGGCCTCTGTTTGGAGCCAAGCTATTTACTGCTAAAGTAAGTGTACAGCTCGGAATGTTCAGTATTAAATAAAAATTATGCTTTCATTGCTTACTTAAACATATTTTATAACTGCTCTCAAGCAGCAGGCTTATCATTGGTAAAGTGTTAAGGATATGAATTCATGATAACGTAATAAACAGAAAACAATTCTAATGTACCTTTCCATTTTAAATTCTAGCCACTCCCTCCCTCTGCACTGGAGCACACACAGGTGTGGCTTGCTGTCAGTGAGGACGGGTTAAGCGTATTAGATTACAGCATGGTGAGTGTGTGTGTGTGTGTGTGTGAGTGTGTGCATATGTCTACATACTGTAGAGAGATGCATTGTTATTACCACTTCACATCTCAGCTCATTAGTGCCCTTTACTTGAGACTGGCCAAATAATTTTAGGGCAAAACTTGACCATTTTCTGGAAATGTCTAGAGTATTTAAGGGTAAGCATTTATTCTTGACTCTACATGACACAAAGCAGAGATGTTGGTCTGGAAAGATTTTCAGCTGCAGTGCTTCCAAAATCTCTGACACAAATGGCCACTTACTGGCTTCCCCGTGACCTTTCGTCGTCTGAGCTCTATAATTTGCGTCTCTCTTCATCTTCCCCTTTTCAGTTTAACTCCATCTACTCACCACCAGCATCAACTCCTGGTTAAAAATTGGTTTATGAATAATTATCTCTAGGTAGTCCTGCTTTTTTGCTATGTCCTCTTGGTTGTTTCAGTGTGAGACTGATTAAACGTGTTCATATTTATGTAGCATCTGCTGGTCACATATCCATTCCAGTCTGTGATCACCTTTGGGGGGTGCAAGGAGGACTTCATGGTGGTGGTCAGCCAGATTAAAGATCAGGCTTTGGGCAAGAAAACTGTGGACAAGCTCATTTTTGCAATGGCTAAACCAAAGGTAAGGGGTGTCATAACATATAAAATACATTTTACAGCTCCACTGTCCACTGTTCATCCGAATTAAATCTCAGGACCAAATACACCTTTTTTTTTTTTGCTGTTCCATCATTATTTTATTGGATGGAAGTGAAATTTTATCTAGAATATGTGAACTAAGGTTGACATTGAAAATCACTTAATAAGCAAGATCCACTCCTGCATCTTCCCTCATCTTTGCTATATCATGATGACAGTTGATGGAAAAAGTAGATTTCCCTGCACAGAGTCAAGTTAGTGCATTACAGCATTATGTAACACAAGAAGTGCTAATGAGCTCCAGCGCATCAATCAAACCATTTGTGTCAGAGACTGCATTTCACACATTTATATAGCTTTTGTGCTTCAAAGTCCCAAAGACCATATTACATACTTTAAATCAAATCATGTAGTTTGTACATGGGGGGAAAAATACACCTTTATGCTTTCTAACTCCGTTCTCTCTCTCTCATCTGCTTGTCCAGATCCTGGAGCTGACTTTACTGATGGCCAGCTACATCAACTGGACATCAGACTTTTCAGCAGCCGGGAGCCAGGCACAGTCATCCACACTGGGATCTCGAGACAGGAAGTTGCGGGACATCGATAGCAGACATTTCCCCTCAATGACATACACAACCAAAGGTCCCACACTTTTATGAGCACCCATCATTCCTGATCAGATACTTCATACATTTACACAGTAGAGAAAGCTGAATGTGAAGTCTTCCAGGTCATCATGGGCTGAATGCTTTAGCTTTAGACTGCAGGAGAAATAGAAGAAAAAAAACAACAGAATCTTTTTGTCATTCGGAATAATAATGAAGCACGGCTCTTTCTGGTATAAGCTAAACATTCCTTGTGTTTCTTTCTACTGTGAGCCACTCGGAGAGAAGGATTTCAGGGTCACACTCTTATCCTCTGCCTTTTCTCTTCAATACCACTCCTCTGCTCCCTGCTGCAGTTACAATGGAAAAGGCATTTATCCACTGCTTGAAAAAGGAGAAGTCAAACCACTAACTGAACAAAGACATAGACCACGACATATAAATGGTTAGTGCTTTTCACAAGGGTTTCCAGTTAGCGTTCTGTCACATTTATTTTATTCATTTGACCTACCATTTTACTAGCTTGCATCTACTTTTGGTTGCCTATTTCTGTGTTAGATTAGTTTTTTTATTTTTTTATTTCTTATTCCTGATTCCTGTACGGCCCATTTCACCTGCCAATTGTAGTTACATTTTCAGGTACATATCCTCTTTTTTAATGACTACACTGTTGGGAAAGTGTAGCTTATGTAAGATGCTGTAATGTAAGGAAATCTGTTTCCTGTCAGATATCATAGTTCTTGCAGTAGTTAAAACAGTACAGAGAGAATATTTATAATATAACTAGTGACAGCAAAGCTCTTATTGCTAGATGACTTCAGATATATAAATACCATTTCAGGGTATAAAAGAATATTCAGTCAATTAGCTTAATAAATACAAGTGCAGGTTTTTTTGTTGATAAAATCACATTAAAATGTATATTAGTTTTAAAGCCCTTTTCTAATTGGAAATGAAATGGAAAAGACAAAAGCCCTTCACGTTACATTGGTTGTTGTTAACTGCTTTATTGTGGATTGAGTACCTTTGGCACAGTCCATCATGTCTGTTATATCAAAACCCTGTACTGGAATATATGGTAACTGCCACTCAGGAACAGTACACATCTGTTTCACATGACAGAGCTACAAATCAAACACGATTATACCTGTCTAAACCTGCGATAATAACTGTTGACGTGAGTTGAATATTCAAGCATATAACTAACAAATGTTTCGATGTTAGAACTGTAACAGGACACACTGCATCTCTAATATGCAGCAACTTTAAAATGGGAATTTGGTCTTCCCTGTGTGCTAATGTAGAAATGAATCTGCAAACGAGCTATAAAAATTAGTGACTTGAATTGTTCTATGGATCAAACCACTAAGTTTTTCCTATTTATTTTGTCCTCATAATGTTGCTACTTTTAGTAAGAAAAACAGCTTGCTTTAGTAATCATTTTGCAGTTCATTGCGTTGTTTTTAGGCTAGAAGCTAAAGGATAATATTCTTTTAACTGTGTGCATGAACAGTAGTTGAAAGTGCTGTGAAAGCATCGTTGAGTTGTTTTTAGGCTAGAAGCTAAAAGATAATATTATTTTAACTGTGTGCATAAACAGTAGTTGAAAGTGCTGTGAAAGCATCAAATCTTCAATTCATGTATGGTTTTGAAAATAAAAGGTACAATGCGTTCTTATATTATTGCTTGTTTTTTTTTTTTTTACTTTGCAAGTTATGACGCTATAATACCAGAGCACTAATGGCCCTGAGCAAGGTCATGGTTTCAGTATACACGCATATTTACATTTGTAAGTCGCTTTGGATAAAAGCGTCTGCTAAATGAATAAATGTAAATGTATAGGTCTATCTCCCTACAGTCATACATTCCTACATTCTATTACTGAAAGAAAGAAAACATCTCAAGGTTTGCTGTTACATATCAATGCAATTCCTTATGGCCATGCCAATTCATTTAGGTCTTTTTAATTCATGTATTCAATAAATATGGAAGGTGATGAACAAGTAAATGAATAACCGAATGAAAGAAAGATCGTATGTTTGCTGGCCAGCATGCCACTTTATGAACTTGGTGGAATTCCTTTGTATGCAGGACATCATCTTGCTAATGCCATTTTCCTGCCAATAGCATGCTATAAATATTTTTTATTTGGAAATTAAATAGGGAGGGAATGCCCTCATTATGTAGAAGGACAACAGTTTGCTTATTTGTATACCTGCCTCTCTCCATATGTACATCCATTCTGTGTCAGGAAAAAAAAATTCTATAAAAAGCAGAAATAATTTGGCATGTTGTATAGTCTGCTACATCCAGTCTCTCTATATATATTGGTTTTGTTTTGACTGTAAACTCTGTTTATTTATGAGCCATGGAAATACATTGGCTGCAAGTAGGTAATTGTTTTCAAATAGAGTGGGGAAACCAAGACACAAACTTGTGTTAAAAGATGGACTTTGAGGAGGATCACTTTGCAGTGAATTCTGTTTATCATAAATAGGTTATTAGTGTCTTATCTTTCGTAGGCTGTAGTCCTCTACCTTGAGGGCTATCTGACTTATTACATGATGAAATATCACGCTTCTGGGGAAACCATACATTAGCCGTGTTTTTAATCCTGCGACATCTGATTACTCAGCCGTCATGGGGAGTGAGCAGCACAGCTAGTTAGCGATGCCGAAGGAGGAGGAGGTGCTTGCGAGCCACCTCTCTCCATCAACGGCAGGTAATTTAGAGTTGGCAACTTTACCTTCCAAGCCATGTAAGGCCACCTTGTCAGTGGGCAAAGCCTATGCGGCAGTGGGTGTTGCTTGTGGGTCACTGCATACAATGGCAGTGTTTGCAGACCTACCAAGCAGACCTCCTGTGTGAGCTCGATACTGGGGAGGGAATTGGGCCTGAGGCAGTGGCAGAGCTGTGCCGCGCCACAGATTGATCTCTCCGGGCAACTAAACAAACGGCCCGTCATATCGGCCGTTCAATGGGTAGCTTGGTTGTAGTGGAGAGGCATCTCAGAGATAAGGTCTCCTTATAAGGAGATAAGGTCTCTCTTCAACATCTCAGAGATAAGGTCTCCTTGCTGGACGCCCCTGTTAAACCTTCCGGCCTGTTTGGCAGCACAGTTAATACCATCGCCGGCAGGTTTCGCGAGGCAAAACTGCAAACGGCGGCGTTCAGCCAGTTCCTTCCTCGTCATGTTGAGCTCACCTGGGCATCCATGAGTGGAGCCCGGGCCAGTGCTAGTGCGATGGAGGCACAGAAGGCAAGTGTGGCGGTCTGCCTCCCTCCGCGGAGAGCCAGGGGATTGGGCGGCCACAGCCGCAGCCTGCTAACAGGCCCGATCTAAGAATGATCATAAAAGCATAGCAGGCAAAGAAGGAACGGTCCTGATGGACCACAGAGGGACTTATCACGGGACATGAGGTTAGGGCAGTTAGCTCCCAGTGCTACTGTAGGGCCTGCTCTAGCCAAGACCATCCCACGTTTTCAGTCTTCTCTGGTCTCTGAGCTGTCACAGGGCAACGTAAATCTGATGCTTTCCCTCCAACAGAATGTGGAAAAGCTAACGTCACTAAAAGACCATCTGGCAGCGTGGAAACTACTACCAAATGTGTCTCCATGGGTTCTGCCTACCATAGAAAAGGGTTACCGGGTCCAGTTCAGAGTTCGACCCCCCAGTTTCAGAGGTGTGCTCACCACAGTAGCCAGCACAGAGTAGAGCCCACTGTTAGCGCAGGAAGTAAGATCCCTTTTGGACAAAGGTGCCATAGAACATGTTCCCCGTTCCCTAAGGGAGGGAAGTTTTTACAGCCGTTATTTCCTGGTCCGCAAAAAAGATGGAAGTATGTGGCCAATTTTAGATCTGCGTCATCTGAACCGTATTCTTTGGATATAAAGGTTAAAGAAGCTGACGCTAAAACTTATTGTGCCACAGATTCAGTTCGAGGACTGGTTTGTGATGATAGATCTGAAAGAAGCATATCTCCACATAGGAATATCGACCACTCATAGGAAGTTCCTGAGGTTTGCGTTTGGAGACAATGCTTACCAATGTCGATTTCTTCCCTTCGGGCTAGCTTTATCCCTTCACACCTTAACAAAGTGCATGGATGCTGCTTTGGCTCCCTTGCGACTCCAGGGCATCCGTGTACTAAACTACCTGGACGACTAGTTAATTCTAGCACTATCTAGATAGATCCAGGGTACTGGCGCTTCAACATCGAGATGTTGTTCTCGCCCACATGAGGAGCTTGGGGCTCAGGTTGAACCTCAAGAAAAGTATGCTTTCTCCAGTGCAGATGACAACTTCTCTAGGGGTTAAATGGGATTCTACTACGATGAGGGCGTCTCTATCCCCAACATGCGTAGGATTGATCCCATCAACATTGTGCAAGATAAAGCTGGGTTTGGGCATCCCCTCCAGTCTCAACGAGAGACTGTTGGGCCTTATGGCAGCAGCAGCCAACGTCATACCTTTGGGCCTATTGCACATGAGACCGTTTCAGTTGTGGCTGAAAAGTCGGGGGTTTCAGAGAGTAATTGGTTAGAGTAAACCTCTGAGAGTAATCAGTGTCACGCGGCGATGCCAACGTGCTCTGAATATGTGGAAGTGTCCCCAGTTTCTAGCCTCGGTCACCTTCTAGGTGCGTGTCCTTATCATAAGACTGAAATGACAGACGCCTCCCCCACGGGCTGGGGTGCAGTCTTAGATGGCTGTCCAGATCATGGTCTTTGGAGCGGCCCTCATCTGGAGTGGCATATAAATCGCCTAGAGATGCTTCCATATTCCTAGCACTGAAGTTCTTTCTTCCTCAGTTAAGAGGTCACCATGTGTTAGTTGTGACAGACAGCACAGCGGTGGTCTCATATATTCCCGTTCATTCAGGCGCAACTAATCCTTCTCTGGGCAGAGGGAAAGTTCTTGTCAGTGAGCACAATGTACATTCCGAGCAGCCAGAATGTGGGGGCACATTCTGTTGAGGCAGGGGCAGAGTCCCGGGGGCTGGAGGCTCCATCCACAAGTGTTGGAGTCCATATGGCGGAGGTTCGGGAAAGCGGAAGTGTATGTGTTTGTCTCCGAGGAAACAACACACTGCCCGCTGTGGTTCGCCATCACTACTCCTGCACCATTGGGGCTGGACGCCATGGTGCACATGTGGCCGAGGTCATGTCTATATGCTTTTCCCCCGATCGCTCTGCTCCCACAAGTTCTAGTGAGAGTTCGCTAAGACCTTCTACAGCTGTTGCTAATAGAACCTTATTGGCCAGCTCGAATATGTTTCTCGGAGATAATATCCCTGCTTGACGGCACTCCTTGGGAGATTCCAATCCGCAAGGATCTACTGTCTCAAGCCGGAGGGCTGATTTATCACCCTTGGCCAGAACTGTGGAAATTGTGGGTCTGGCCCCTGAGGGGAACCAGCTCATAGATTCTGGTCTCACAACTGAGGTTGTAGAGACCATGTTAAATGCTAGAGCACCATCCACAAGGAAATTGTATGCAATCAAGTGGCGGTTTTTTGTCTTGACAAAAATGTGAGGGGTGTACTCACTTTTGTGAGATACTGTGTGTGTGTGTGTATGTGTGTGTGTATATATGTGTGCATATATATACAGTGTATATATATATATATAATATAAGGGCTGCACGATTATGGCTAAAGTGATAATAGATCATTTTTTTTTTTTTTGTAATAACAATTTTTGTTGATTCTCATACACTTTTCAGAGTACAACAAGATATATCAATACAGAATCAACATAGAATCAACTTTTTTTTTTACCCCGATAACAGTTTACATATGATCAATTTACCTATGATTCATGTACATGTGATTTAATTACATATGATTCATTTTCATAAATCCATACAGAATCAAACTTTTAACCCCAGTAATATATCCCCCTCAGCAAGATTTATATATGATTTATTTATATATGATTTATTTATATATGATTCATTTATATATGATTCATTTATATGTAAATTTACATGTGGTTCATTTACACATGATTCATTTTCATCCCCTCCCCCCACCTCGGAACATGATGGCTACACTAACTGTTGCTGGTTGTATAAATATTATAAAACCCAACAACAGGCATAAGACTCAAGGGCAATATAACCTATGATCTTTAATACAACAGTGAATCTCCTGTAAAAATACTATATCAGCGTTTTTAAAAGTTTCAAATATATAAAATATATACAAACCTTAGATCTCTTAACAGGATTACCCATACCTCTGACGTTCCAACTAATAAATCTTAAAAGATTTGAGGGGTGTACTCAAAAATGTGAGAGGTGTACTCACTTTTGTGAAATACTGTGTGTGTGTGTGTGTGTGTATATGTGTGCATATATATATATATATATAAGGGCTGCACGATTATGGCTAAAGTGATAATAGATCATTTTGATCAATTTTGAGATCTCGATCATTTGTCAAGATTATTCATTGATTTTAAGGACAACATATTTTTATTGCACTTGCACATTTAAATAAACAGACCGCTGCTTTCATCTCCATGTTTTGCTACATTCCTGCTAATGTGCAAATGTTTGCATCAAATTAGACTGATCCTTAAAGTGCATCATCTCGTAGAAGCAAAATATAAACAACACTGTACCCAAAATATAGGATAAGTACAAATGACATCAACCAAATGAAAATATGCATCCAATATAACAATATGCAACCAAAAGAAAACAAGTCAGGCATATGCAGAAAAGGCAATAACAGTGTCTACAGGAGGAGAGACGCAATTAAATTTCTTTTAGGAGCACTTGTGCACCTAATTACAAAAATTAGGAGCACAGTTGGAGTTGAGGGTTTTTTTTTTTGAGATGGTAACATTAATGTGCCACAATATAACACACAAGTAGCATGACAAAACTTGTGCTGGTCAATTATGACAGAATTTAAGAACATAGTACCATGATAAAGTAAATTTAATATTTTCAGTTCATTTTACAGGCTGTATGCAAAAAAAACACTGGTACCGTGTCCACCTTGTAAACAAATACAATAAACCCAATGTTCCGTGTTTGAAGTCTGCTCCTCTTAAATATATTTAAATCTACACTATTAGACCTTTTCCACTGTCATGGTTCTGGGTTCAAACCGCTCTGTGTATATTGTGTATATATCTGAATAATCTCATATAGGATGTGATTAGGTGAGTTCATTCTCCCGTCGGATGGGAAGCGCTTTAGTTCAATGGTGTTCATTACCACTAATCTTAGTGGTGTTCCACCACTAATCATCAATGGGGACTGTGTGGAGAGGGTGGCAGACTTCCGATTTCTGGGAGTCCATATTGGGGAGGGCCTTACCTGGAACGCCAACACCGCTGAGCTACTGAAAAAAGCCCAGCAGAGACTTTACTTCCTGAGATTGCTCAGAAAGAATAACATCATACAGAAACTGCTGGTGTCCTTCTATCAAGCGTCCATCGAGAACATTCTAACATACTGCATCTGTGTATGGTACACCGGCTGCACAGTGGCTCAGAGGAAAGTGCTGCAGGGGGTCATCTACACAGCCCAAAAAATCGTCGGGTGTTCGCTCAGCACATTGGAAGAACTACACAAATCCCGTTGCATCAAAAAAGCAAAGAACATTTTAAAGGACTCTTCTCATCCTGGATATCCTCTGTTTGAGCTGTTGCCATCAGGCAGACGATTCAGATCAGTCAAAACAAGGACAAACAGATTCAAACACAGCTTTTATCCCACAGCAATTACCACACTAAATACTGCTAACTAATTACTAAGTAATACTATATATAATTGGCTGTAAATAAGGATATGTAATGATAAAATGTACTTTTACGTGGGGTATGTGGGTATATTTGGGTAGTTTTTCTTTTTATATGTAAGGTATTATCCTTATTTTATTTTAATTTCTTGTTTTATTTATTTAAATGTATGAATGATGTATTGACGGGTAAGCACTGTAAATTTCGTTGTACTAGCTACAATGACAAATAAAGGATCTATCTATCTATCTATCTATTAGGGATGCACCAATCAGGATTTTTTCGACTGAAACTAATCCAGATACCAATCTTTTTTTTTTGTTTAAACTTTAATCAGGAGGTCTGTCATAAACAGTTAAATGTAAGCTCTCTGCTCATGGTCACTGTTAATTGAATTAAAATTATAGCAATGAGAAATACTGTTGGTTAATTGATAAATAAACAAGCATAAAATATTTATTTTTAAATATCTCTTAAACAATAGTCCTAATTAAAAGTAGATTAACACAAGCATGCTCCATATTAGGAAAAAGTCTAATAGCCTTCTAAGGAAATTGCTTACTAAGCGTAATGTCAAATTGATATAAAATGCACCCCATAGTAATTAAATATTATTTCATTTATCGTTTTATTTATATTTTATATAAGTTATTATAGTATCTATTTTTTATATTAAATGATTTATTTATAACTAAGCACATTTTCTGTCTTTACATTTTATTAGTTTTCTGTTTGTTTGTTTATCAGTTGTTCCTTTTAGATGGGTTCCCACAGTACAGTGTTGCCATGTCTGCTGATAACACTGTGTTTTGGGGGTTTCAATCAAAACATATGCGATGGATTGGCACCCTGTCCAGGGTGTACCCTGTCCAGGGTGTACCCCGCCTTGTGTCCGATGCTCCTGGGATAGGCTCCAGATTTCCCCGTGACCCTGACAAGTATAAAGTGGTATAAAAGATGGATGGATGGATGGAAATCAAAACATGGAACCTGGAGCTGACTTTTCTAGTGATATCTGGCAACCCTGGGTTGAAATGAAGTGAATACACTATGTATTTGAGTAACTGAAGACCGTGAAGGAGAGCAGCAGCGTACTCCTTCTGAACAATTGCTAATCATGATTATGATTGGTGATGAATTATTTAATAAATAAGTTTGGAATTAAACCCACCTTGTAGCGTTAGCATTATTATTAATTTACTCCACCCGACTGTCTACACGAGCAGGTGCAAGTTCAGGTCATTTTGCGGGATCAATACAAGATGGCGGTTGTGAGATTGAGAAGTTGAGAAAAGCAGATGATGTACAGTATTAGTCTTCTCATCAAAATGGCTTCTCTGCAGTATTTAAAGTTGAAACACTTGTTCGAACAGGGCACTCACAAGGTGCGAATAAATATTTATTCACAGTCGCGCAAAGTACTTCAGGTGCAAATGCGAGTGAAATGGTTGCACTGTAAAGCCCTGAGTTTATCTGCAAAGTTTTTTTTTCTGTTCGGCGTGATGACATTTAATGTCCCCGACAACCTCTGTAGTGCCATTTAGCATCATGCTAATGTCATGATTTCTCCTCGCGCAATGCGCTGGAGCTTGAAGTGTAGCTGGCAGCTCGAACGCTAGAACGCTAACGCCGTTTCCGGGTTTTGGCACTACAAAATGACGTCACCCCTGCGCCGCTCTATGGTGATTGGCTGTAAGTGTACGAAGCGCTTGATTTGATCTGCAGCCGAGTTTTCTATTAGCAGAGGACGACCATCCATCCATCCATCTTCAACCTCTTACTCCTTTTCAGGGTCACGAGGAACCTGGAGCCTATCCCAGGAAGCATCGGGCACAAGGCGGGGTACACCCTGACCGTTAAGCGTTAATATCGCAGTCGATCATGTTCATTTAATCATGGGCAGTCAAAATCGCGATCGATATCCGATTAATTGTGCAGCCCTAGTCTGCACCAAATATGTCTACTGTTACTGTTGCCAACCAACTCTATCTTTGATTCATCTGTCCAGAGCACATTATTCCAAAAGGCCTGGTCTTTGTCTCTATGCTCGTCGGCAAACTGTAGTCTTGCAAATATTTTTTCTGGCACGCCTCCCATGCAGGTCCCATTTGTGCAATCTCTTTCTGATTATTATGGGCTGAATATGCTGGGACGGCCAGTAAACAGTAAACAGTATCCTGAGCTCAGGATTGAATCAGTGATCTTGGAGCTGTGAGGTCTTCATTATCCATACACATGCACAATATCAGGGAAATCCACTTGGAGGAAGATGTAGGGATTATGATTGGATGAAGCTGCTCCATGAAGACCTTTTAGTATGTTCATTTGTTTCTTTTTATTATGTGTTTTAGCGAATAGTGATGGATAGTGCTCAAGCACTGATTTGCTTTTTATAATAAAGCAACTCTAATGTTTCACTAATAGTGCATTTTGTAATGACAGAAAGACAATATGTATGCCTATGAATTTTAAACATCTAGCCAACTGGCATTTTTGGAAACATGATTTATTTATTTATTTATTTCATTTTTTGCATGAAGCACAGTTATGGAAAACACCTTTAAAATATTTTTGCTGATTAAAAAATATTTCTTTTTAAAACATGACCTTGAGAGTTTAGAGTGATGTCCTAATATAAATACAGTGGTGTAAATTTACACTGTAAATTTACAAATTTCCCATTTAAAATGGTAAAAGCTGCCAGAATTTTGGTCCTCAAGAATGACATTTTCCAACTATAATCTAAAGATTTCTTATATATATTTTCTATTTACAGTTTTTCTATGGACACTTGTATATGTGTGGACACTTGTATATTATACTTGTACAAATCTCCAAATCCTGATTTTTCTACAGTTTGGGTCCATCAACAAATTTTCCACGGCTATAAATATCTGAACTTTGTTATGTCATTCTTCACCGTTTCAGAAATGCTTTAAAAAGGATTTGTATATGAGTGAGTGTCACGTTTCGAAATTGAGACAGAACGAAATGCTGAATTTAAGGATTTAATAAAGAAACCAACAAAATACAAAAGACAGTATAACTCTAAGGAAAAACATTGTGGCAAAGACGAAACAAAAATGCAAAGACAAAAACATGGCAGCAGAGACAACGGTACCCCAAACCCCCCAGCAGAGCGACAACCACAGCGGGAAAGGAAAGCAGAGCGATGACCACAGCAACGACCACAGCGGAGCAGGACAGCAGGGCAGGACTGCAGAGCGACGATCACAGCGGGGCGGGACAGCAGAGCGCCGATCACAGCGGGGCACCACAGCAGAGCGACGACCTCAGCGGGGCGGGACAGCAGAGCGACGACCACAGCGGGGCGGGACAGCAGAGCGACGACCACAGCGGGGCGGGACAGCAGAGCGACGACCTCAGCGGGGCGGGACAGCAGAGCGACGCCCTCAGCGGAGCCGAACAGCCGCGTGATGCCCTCAGAAAAGCACAGCGGCGTTCTTAGCGGGGCAGGAAATCAGTGTGTTGCTTCTTAAAGGATTATCACATATACAGATGATTAAAATGAATCACAATTAGGCTGCAATAGGAGCAAATGAAAACCTTTATTAACATAAACTATATAAGCACTAAATAAAAACTATTTAAAAACAATTATATTTACAGCTGTAAAGGAAAAGAATATAGTGATGGGGATAGTGATAAAGTACTGAGGGGTAGAGTACAAAGGGATGAGTATTGAGGGATGAGGAATTTTACACCGGTCCTTCAGTCCTGGGTTCTGTGCAGACCTGTTAATGAAGAAATTTTTTTTTAAATACAAAGTTAATTGAAAATAACAAAATTCATTTACAGTGGTGTGAAAAAGTGTTTGCCCCCTTCCTCATTTCCTGTTCCTTTGCATGTTTGTCACACTTAAGTGTTTCGGAACATCAA
>JAFFST010046182.1:5960-23105 GCA_022414735.1 Noturus placidus | reverse complement strand
TCTGTCTATATGTGTGTGTGTGTGTGTGTGTGTGTGTGTGTGTGTGTGTGTGCATATAGACTGAGCTCTGCTTTTATTTTCTGTGTGTGTGTGTGTGTGTGAGGTTGCATGTTACATACAGGCCTACCACCTCTATATGTGTGTGTATATGCATATACTGACCTATATTATTTATACTTGTCTATGTATATGTGCATGTGTGTGTGTGTGTGTGTGTGGACTGAACTTGTGCTTGTCTACATGTGTGTGTAGTATAAACGGTATTGTATTTATTTAAGAGATAGTGTGTGTTTGGGTTATAGACAGACCCCCCGCCCCCCATGTGTGTGTGTGTGTGTTTGTGTATATGTGTATGAGCTGTTGATCATGTTTGCCAGTACGTGAGAGTGTGTTTGCGCCCATTCCGCACAGACGTGTGCGTGCGTTCGTGTAGTTGTCAAAACCGCACATATGAAAATGAGCCAAGAGGAGTTCTGTTTAACGAGTTACACATGCTGCAGTGAGTAATATCTGACCGTAAACATATTGGGACATAACGTTTTATTTGGACGTATGTCCGCGTCTGCAGCCAAGTCTTCCTGGCAGAAGTTTTCCTGCTCAAATATCCAGGTTCTTAACAGAATTCTCCATGTCATCAATCTTCACAAGAGGCCCTGAACCACCAGTCGCAAGACCGCCCTAAAGCCTCACAGATCCACCACCATATTTCAGTGGATTTGGGGGCTTTTGTTTTTCTAAAGTCTTTTTTATTTTTCTTAAAATGCTGACAGTGTTCACGGCCTAAAAGGTTTTGGTGTCGTGTCCCCGCAACACATGATTCCAACTGTAGCTCACATTTTGTGGGTTGTTCTCATGGATTCTTGTGTAAAACTTATTTGAATTGGATATTTACATACTCTTTAAAGGTGTCAATCATCGTGCCGTTCTTCTTCACAATTGTTTAAATGCGAAATTGGCCATATTTGGGTATTTTAAACACTTGAGAGGTGCCAATAATTTTGGTATTGACTCTATGTGTGTGTCTGTGTGCCGGTATAGATGTAAGTGTGTATACATGTGTGTAAACATACTGCTGTTCAGATTTACACTGCTGGCTTGCGTTTGTGTGTGTGTGTGTGTGTGTGTGTGTGTGTGAGAGCTGTCAGTGCTGGGGTCTTAAGATTTAATTATCATCGCGGCTGTGTTCTATATATAGTATCATACTCTATAAATAGTGTGTGTGTGTGTGTGTGTGTGCGTGCGTGCTTATGAATGAAACTCAAGGCCTTAATATATCTTTGCCTCTCTCTTTTCTGTTTACTAAAATACAAGTATATTTTGAAAGGAGTCTCCAGTGTCAGCACCTTGTAACAGGTTTTCAAAGTATCCAAGACAAAGGGCTTTGCGAATTTCTTGATAAGATGACAAATTGCAAAAAAAAGAATCATTTTCGTCTCCAAGAGAGAAGAAAACCGAGGCTGGGGCAGGAAGCACCGTATATAGCTGCTGTGACGTAACTGATAACAGGAACTAACTTGTTCCACAACGTTGAATTGAACAAAAAATGGATGAAATGTCACTTTAATAAATAAAAAAATGGTAATAATTGGCAAGTTGTTGTGGTATAAAAGATTTTCCTAAAACAGCTTGTCCTTAACGGGTTTATTTATAGGGTATGTAAGGTAGCATCCTTTAAATGTTTCTCAAATGAAACAACAAATCACCCAACAGGAAGCCAGAGTTGTGTAATATAGAAATTCACACCTGATTATGTTCACATTTCCACAGTGCTAGAGAAAAGTTGATTGTCCAATACAAAACTGTATGTTTACTGGACGGGAGGAGGCGCAGTAGGCCACAGATACACTATATGGCTGGACGTTTGTGGACATCTGATCATCACACCCATATATGGGCCTTCCTGAATCTGTTGCCCCAAAGTTGCAAGCACACAATTGTACAGCTGACAGAAACTGAGAGTGACAAAAGAGCTCTGTTGTTTAAGATGTTTAACCCTTTTAGCCCTTATGTGTGTGTGTGTGTGTGTGTGTGTGTGTGTTTACAGTATTTAATCCACTGAGTGCTGTGTATTGTGTGTTAATCGTCCAATGGAAGAAATGGAGCGATGAAAACCAGAACTCACAAAGAGCCGGTGAGTTCGGAGGAAATAACGCCGCATTCAGAAATGTTGTTTTCACCGCGTTTATGCGAAGTTCGTTTTGAAAACCTTTTATTTACAGCTGATATGACACCAAATCTGATGGAACCAGTTGGATTAGCAGTTGATGCTAACCTGTTTGTTCTACCTGTTTGTTCATCTATCTATCTATCATCCATCCACACATGCATTTGTCATCTATCCATCCATTCATCTACCTGTTTGTTCATCCATCCATCCAATCAGATGTTTGGCTGTCTATTCTGGTAGACAGTTCTCGATATAGGATTGATATTTCTTGATAATAGCTATCTGGGCGGCTGTGGCTCAGTCGGTAGAGCGGGTTGTCCACTAATCCACTAATCGTAGGGTTGGTGGTTCGAATCCCGGCCCGGGTGATCCCATGCCGAAGTGTCCTTGGGCAAGACACTGAACCCTAAGTTGCCCCCGATGGCAAGCTAGCACCTTGCATGCAGCTCTGCTACCATTGGTGTGTGAGTGTGTCTCATTTGTAATTAACTTTGGATAAAAGTGTCTGCTAAATATGTAAATGTAAATCTATCTACTTCTCTCTCGCTGTCTCTCTCTCACTTGATGACGTTCTATTTTCTACTCAGATGCCCGTACGTAGTGGGCGAAGGCGGGGTGGCAGTGAGGAGCGGAGGGGGAGACGTCCACATCCTAGCCCATCTCGAGCAGAACGAAATGAACGCCAAACAGTAAAACATTCCGTTTCCATACCATTTCTCCGCCGCTCTGTTGTTTCTATGCTTCCTTTTCCCATCACAACCTGTTTCTACAGTAAAAACAAATACAATGAAACAAATAGGAAATGCATGTAGTTACAAAAGTGAGGAATTTAAGTCTGAATACGACGACGGGTTCCAGGAATTTAAGGGTTAAGGCATTCATAAAGGGTTAATAAAGGTTATTGTTAACGCTAGCTAAGCTAACAAGTTAGTTGTGATCAAATTTATCCTAAACATCTTTCATACCTATGAGTCATTAAAATCAGTGTGTACCCTGTGCACCACCATTTTGCTTTCAGCCTTCTTGATAATCCTGCGCTCTATACCATTGTCTCTTGCTTTGCCGTCTTCTGTTCTTCTCTCTTAAGTTATATTTGTTTTCTTCTTTTCTTTTCTTGTCCAGCCTCATTAATTTTTCACATATATCAGACTCGTATTACACAAAGAGAAAGTGTTTTGGATTTAAAGCAAATAAGTGAAGAACATTGGGCTGTAAAATATCATTTGGCATGTTCAGCAGAGAGCTGCAGGAGAAGAGCTTAGTTGCTTTAACAGACGACCACAAGGACAGGATTCATCTGAAAGTGATGTAGAGCGGACTATTCCTCCCCCGAAGAGACAGAAGGTCCAGGTACCCACTTATCTGTTTTCTAAAGCTTACAGTATGACAATGCAGTAAATGCAACTGAGGACCAAACAATAAAAAACATTTGATCACTTTGACTGTCTGTCTAAATATGTATGTATGTATTTTACTGCAAGGACTCTTTGTCCAGTGCCCCAACCCATTCAACTGGCACAACAACTTCAGCACCGCATCCAACTTCATGCAACACCCAGTTACGGGAAAGCGACAACGAAGATGGCCAGTCACAAGGCAGCCGCAGCTCTGCTGGAGGAAGCTTAGCTAATAGCAGCAGTAGTATTAGCAGTGGGCGGGATATCGATCAGGACAATCGATCCTCTTCACCGAGCCTCTCTGGCTCCCCATTGGCCAGTTTGGACTCTGAATCAGACTCACCAGATTCACCAAAGCAAGCCGGGAAGGCGAAAGAAGGAGTGGTGCCTAAACAGGGAGGAACAGGCAGGGCCAATGATGGTGGTAGCGGAGAATGTCGGGACAATGAGGTGGGGAAGGAAGCAGATTCATCAGTATCAGTGCTGAAATCACCGTCATCTCTTTGTCCTTTGAGTGAGAGCAGCAGTGCCAGAAAATCCTACTTTACAGTTGACCCCAAAATAGCGCCCAAGATGGAGCTCTCCAGTGTTGTGGGTGATGAGGCATTACATGGCGGCAGCCGCAGCAATGTCAACCCCAAAATGGCCTCTCAGTGTGGAGGAAAGATGGTGGTTGGTGGAGCAGAGTATCCCCATGGAAATCCCAGTGGTAGTCATGCCTCCTCCACTGCTCTTCCACCTCCACCTGCTCTGAAGCCTCTAGAGGCAGGCCAAAGTGCACCTTCTGAAGTTAAAATGGAGAAAGTTGAGAAATGTGACAAGGCTCCACCCTCTCTGCTTCCACAAGCCACCTCCTTATCCCAACAGGCCCCTCCTCCTCGCCACACTCATCACTACAGCCCTACTACATGGTCAGGCAGTGCTGTTTCCACTTGCCCTGGAAACTGGGGATATACACGTTACCCAGGTGTCCACCATGCACCTGTGCAACAGCAACAATTGCCCTCTGTCTACAACCCCCCCTCTTCCACCCGTCACTCATCCCACCCCCCCTACCTGCCCCACCCACACCCACCCCACTCACACAGAGAGTACTTGCCCAGGTACAGTAGTCCAGCTGAGCGGGACAGGGCTGCACGGGACATTGCAATTAAGGACGGCACTGGTGGTTCTGGTGCACACAACAGTGCTAACATGGGAAGTGACTTTGTGACTCCCGTTCCTGGACAGAACCGGGAATTTGGAGCACCAGTACGAGATGGACCATCGGGGGGTCGGGAATTCCGACCGGGATTCCGGGAAAGAGAGGCACTGAGAGACTTCTCTTTGCAGAATCAGAACCAGCAACACGTAGCACAGAGCCGGGACTTTGGACCTGGTGGGTCAAGTGGGGCAGGAGGTGCAGGTGGGTGTCACCCAAGAGATAAGGAGGGAAGATGGGGAGAGTTTGCAGGCCAGATAAGGGACGTAGGTGGCAACAGCAATGCAAGTAATGTCAACCAAGTAAATGTTAGCACTTCAAGCTCCAGTTTACCATCTAGTTCTCCACAAAAAAGTTCTGCCACCCCAAATAAAGACTTTCAGTCTACAGTGGAGCAGGCGGGGCAAGGGCATCAAGGACATCAAGTCCCTGCCTCTGGGTCCGATCCTCCCCCCACTGCACACTTCCTAAGGGAATACCCTCCACCAGAGACCAAGGAATACCCTCCAGCAGGGGCTCAACCTTCATCTGCCCCTCATCCTGGTCCTTCCAGAGAATACCCAAGTCCCACCAGACTTGCTTCAAATATGGGTCGGGATTTTGCTGGAGGGCCTGCTGTTCCCCACCCACACTATCTGGTCCAGCCAGGCCTGACAGTCCAATCTAGGGAGAGAGAAAGAGAGAGGGAGAGGGAACGAGAAAGAGAGAACAGTGCTCCATCTTCCATTTATCACAATCGTAATCACCCCCCATCTCTTTCTCCTTCCTCATCTTCTTCCTCACATGGACACCAGCTTCCTGCCTCATATCCCCCAGCTTCCCACAGCCAGCAGCCTCTTCCACCATCCACACTTCCACCTAGTCAAACTCGTCCAGGGCAGTACCCCTCATCCAATCATAGTCCACCCACTACTCTGTCTCCACTTCCTAGTCCATCAACAAATCAAATGGGAGGATTTCCCCCATTTTCATCCACTTCTGCACCTTCTGCATCAGGTGCGGTCACTTCCTGTCTGTCTGGGTGCCGACCGGCTCCTTATCATGGCCCTTTAAATAGCCACGCTCCATATGCTGGTGCATACCATGGCAATAGTAACCATAGCAGCACTGTAGCTACCAGCAATCCAAATAGCAACAATAATGTTAACAGTCACATGCATTCACCTACGCCCTCCAAAATCCAGCCACATCTCTGCAACCCTGTTGCTCCACCCAATAATGCTCCCACTGGTGCAGACAGCCAATCTGAATCGTCATCTTGTCCTTTGCCACCACCTGTCATAAAGGAGGAGCCAATAGAAGAGAGGGAGGAAACTGAGAGTCCACCAACTGTTCTCAGAAGCCCCTCGCCTGAGCCAAAGGCTATCGATATTCCAATTCATGCCAGCCAATCTGCTCGGTAAGACAGACCTTTGTATTTGTTAATTTTTCATAAGCCCCAGAAGCTTTATCAATGCACAACTACATACCACACAGGATAAATGGATGTGCATATACTCTAAGACATCATTTAAAAGCCCTTCTCTCTGATAGACAATGGGATGATACAATTTTGCTAGCGTCAGTAATTTACAGATACATGTAAGAAGTATTTTACAGTACTGTAATATTAATAAAGATGACAATAAAAGTGATCATTTAGAGAAAATCATTGCCTTTTTAGGTTCCACAGGGTTGTAGATCGCGGCAATGGGAATTCCTGTGCTCGCACCGATGTCCTGTTCATCCCTCTGGACGGGTCTAAACTCTGGAAAAAGAGGAACGAGGCAATTGAACGAGCCAGGCGAGAGGTGGAACAGAGAGCTCGGGACCTGAGAGAGAAGGAGAGAGAGCGAGAGAGGGAGAGAGAGCGGGAGCGAGAAAGAGAGAGAGACCTGGAGCGGCACTTACAGGTGAGGACCAGGAAGTGGCTGGAAATGTTTAGGATCAGCAGAGGGAACTGACACTTGATTTAATCATTAGCACAAATATGCCATAGGTTTTTCCAGTAAAACCTTGTCACTTATATTATATAAGACAATGAAAACACTAATATGCTTTGAACAGATTCATAATTCACTCCCCTTCAAGAACTAATGAAGGGTGTCCTCCCCATCCTCCTTCTTCAATCTATACCTATGAATTAATTCAATTAAATTTGAACTCCTGATATATACAAATGGTAGGAGTTGGTTACAGTGGTCTTGGTAACACTTATAAACCAAGGCTAAGTGAAGAGAGGAAGATTATCCGTATGTTTAAAAATATTTTTTACTCTTTTTTTTTTTTTTTTCCATCTCTCAGCAGAAGGAAAGTAACCCTGCAGCAGTTCCCCGTCAGGGCTCTTCTCTCTTCTTCTCTCCATCCTCTTCTCTTCTCCTGGATCCTTCCTCATCCTCCTCTCCCTGTGTAAACCCCTCCCACCACCCCGCCCACCACCCCGCCCACACAATTCACCCATCCCATGCCCACTCTCTCCACCCTTCCCTCGCCCATTCCATCCCTCACTCCCTTCTTCTACCGTCTGTTGGAGGTCTCGGCCCATATCTTGGGCCTGATACACCGGCATTGAGGACACTGAGCGAATATGCCCGTCCCCATGCAATGTCACCACTTGGCACAGCCAATCGGGCTCCACCACATTTTCACCACCACCCCCATCCACATTCACACTCTCATGTCCACCCCTCACTCTTCCTGCCCCAATTCCAAAACCCTGCCCTTGCTCATCCACATCACCTTCCTGCTGATGCTGCCACTGCCGCAGCTATCCTTGGATTTCTTTATGGAACCGGCTTGGAAGGAGGCCATGGCCACCCTGGGCCTGGGCCGGTGGCAGGGCCTGGCCCGGGTGGAATGGCAGGGCTAGGGGCCGGCCTTGGAGGGATGGGGTTTCCACACTCAGTGACAGCTCACAGGGAGCGAGTAAAGACCGGGTTTGACTTTAAAAGTGAATTTGACTCACATACACACTCTCATTCGCACTCCTTACTGCTAGGAGGCGGGGCTGGTGGTGGAGCTCCAACCAGTGAGGTTGCCCTTTATGGGACTCCTCCACCTCCGGCTCCGCCTCCTCAAGCCCTTGCTACAGTTGCAAGAAATCCGAGTGCTGTCCCTCAGCCTTTGTCAACCCCGCCTAATTCTTCTTTGTTACCACCTTCCCTACCTAGTCACGCCCCTCCAACTGTAAACCCTATAGGTCCTGCCCCTCCCCCTCCTCCTCCTGCACCTCCCCCTCCTCCTCCTGCACCCACGGCTTCTTCTCTTCATCACCCCTCATCTCACTCCTCCCACCCCACCCAGCCCCCAGCCCCTGAAGGTTATTCCGCCCCGAGCCGGACTCCACCTAGTACAGAGAGAGCAAGGAGCGTGGAGAGAGAGAGGGAGAAGGAGAGAGAGAGAGCACTGCCAGGTGGAGACAGGGAAAGAGGAACCCCAGCAACCCCAGTCGGGGGTGGAACTTCAGGAGGAGGTGGGGCATCAGGAGGAGGCGGAGCAGGAGAGTCTCTGGGGCGCCTGCAAATGCTAAACGTGACTCCACATCATCACCAGCACTCACACATTCACTCTCACCTGCATCTACATCAGCAAGATACAGGTAAATCATTACACACTCCTGTGTTTCTGGTAAATACTTACAATTCATTCAAAATGTTTGAAATCAACAGGCTACAGTTGTAATAGCTGAGTGTGTACTGTTTATGCTAACACCATTCTCTGCAAAGTGGGAAAATGGCTAGTGTTAGCTTTACTAACCAGTATGTGAGCGAATTCAGAGTTTCACTTTTTAAAGAGATTTGGTTCCTTTCGAAAGGTCGAATACACGTTAAAAGGCTAATACCTGTAGTATGTCGAAACATAACCACTCTTCTTTCTCACCACTGAGAATAGTGCCAGTTTGTAAGCTAAAATGCTAATTTGTTAAAACCTGAAAAAAAGGAGTAAAAAAATCATTTCTTTCAGATTGAATTACCACAGCTCACAGATAAACACTAATGTCAGCTAGATTATAACGTAGCTAGCATTACAGCTGATGCTTGAATGTCAAGTTAATCATTCAAAGGTGCTAATGTGAAAAATATCGTAGCCTTTACTATGGACGAAACCAAAACCCAGATTTATTTTACACAAATGATCATGAAAATAGGGGCGCACGGTGGCTTAGTGGTTAGCACGTCCGCCTCACACCTCCAGGGTCCAGGGTTCGAGTCCCGCCAGGGCCATGTGTGTGTGCGGAGTTTGCATGTTCTCCCCGTGTGTCGGGGGTTTCCTCCGGGTACTCCGGCTTCCTCCCCCAGTCCAAACACATGCATGGTAGGCTGATTGGTGTGTCCGTAGTGTATGAATGTGAATGTGACTGGCACACTGTCCAGGGTGTACCCCGCCTTGTGCCCGATGCTCCCTGGGATAGGCTCCAGGTTCCCTGTGACCCTGAAAAGGAGTAAGCGGATGGATGGATGGATGATCATGAAAATAGCACTCAGCGACGGTGTTAGCTAGCACCGGTGTTGAAAATGTTGATCTCAAACATTAAAAACAAGAAAATATTAATAACTATTGATAAAAAAAAATCTATATTATTAATTTTAAACTAGCTGTAAATGTTTAATTGTTTTTTCATACTGTAGAAAATATTAAGAACTAATAAAATAATCACGAAATCCACCAGTTACGTATTTTACATGTATTTTATAGGAAAGAAGGTGAGGTTTCGGCACGGTTTTATTTATTTATTTCCCTATATATATTTTACAGCGCCTAGCAGCGTGCACCCGCTCATTGATCCGTTAGCGACGGGAGCTCCGTTACCACGGCTACCGTATCCAGGATCCATCATCACACACCCGCTCACAGAGAGCGATGTACTGCGACAGCAACTCTTCGGTAACACGCAGCGCTGACATACACCTCTTGTAACACACAGCTCTTACAAAACTTAAAAAGGATTTCCCATTAATTACTGAATATTAGAAGATCGAGTTAGGAATACCCCGCAATATCGCGCGCGCGTGTGTGTGTGTGTGTGTACGTGTGTGTAATGTTAAGGTGTGAGTATTTTGAACTACTAGTGTGTAAATGAGCTGCTAAAAAGCTGACCCATTTGCAAATGTGTGTGTGTGTGTGTGTGTGTGTGTAGGCGCTCCGTTCCGTGATTTACCCCCCCACTCCTCCATGCATCATCAGAACACAGAACTACAGATCCAGAGACTTGCACTGGAGCAGCAGTGGATCCATCACCACCATCACTCTCTCACACAGGAAGAGTATTACAGGTAACACACACACACACACACACACACACACCAACCAATAGATCCAGGAACATCATTAATGTTGCCCTCTGTTTTATCTTCATTGCAGCCACCTGAAAAAGGAAAGCGACAAAACGCTGTGAGTGCCGAACCGAGCGACGGAGAAACACGGGAAAGTGCAAATATACAAATGAAGGATGTGACGGGAGTGATCACAAACTCTCGACACACAACACTAACACAACAACACAACAGTGGTGCGACAGTCTGAGTGCGCACTACTGATCATTTATCAAACGCTAATGTTGCTCCAACACGACAGTACTGAACGTTCTGATTGGCTGAGAACGACTACAAACGATAACGCGTATACCAAAGCTATGTAAAATACTAGTTGTTGATTGTAGGTGACCATCATGTTCTGTAAACATCCTCATGGCTTATTTTAAGCGGACAACGGGGCCACGATTCGGCTGTGTCCAAGAGATATGGTCAAGTCCATAAGTATTTAGACAGTGACAGAATTTTCTTCGTCTTGCATCTGTTCACCACTGCAAATGGACTTGAAATGAAGCAGTCGAGATGTGAAGACGTGAAGTAGAGTCTTTCAGCTTCAATTCGAGGGGTTTAACAAAAATATCGCATTAACCGTTTAGGAATTACAGCCCGTCTGTTTTCACAGGCTCAAAAGTAATCGGACAGCTGGCTGATGTTTCATGGCCAGGTATGGCCTGTTTCCTCGTTATTTCAGGACAAATGAAGTGTATACAAGGTCTGGAGTTGATTCTGCTAAGAGTTGGAACTCTCCAATTAATGTTTTCGCCTGTGAAAATGGAGGGACTCTGGCAAAAATATATAATTATAATTCCTAATCGTTTTAGTTCACTGCGGTAGTTTTGTTAAACCCATTGAATTAAAGCTGAAAGTCTACACATCTTGATTGCTTCATTTCAGATCCATTTCGGTGGGGTACAGAGGCACAATCACAAACATCGCGCCACTGTCCCAATACTTATGGACCTGACTGTACGTCCGTTTTTTTTTTTTGTGAAGCAAGTGTGTTTCGAATTTAGAATTAAAGTACATGCTTAAGCCTGAAACAAAACAGCAGAGTAATAAAGTGGATCGCATTTTGAGGGGGAAATATACTGTCAATTACAACAAAAGTAAATTTTAGACCAGTACCATATACCGATGGGCGCACGGTGGCTTAGTGGTTAGCACGTCCGCCTCACACCTCCAGGGTCCGGGGTGCGAGTCCTACCAGGACCAGGTGTGTGTGGAGTTTGCATGTTCTCCCCGTGCGTCGGGGATTTCCTCCGGGTACTCCGGTTTCCTCCTCCAGTCCAAAGACATGCATGGTAGACTGATGGGCGTGTCTAAAGTGTCCGTAGTGTATGAATGGGTGTGTGAGTGTGTATGTGATTGTGCCCTGTGATGGACTGGCACCCTGTCCAGGGTGTACCCCGCCTTGTGCCCGATGCTCCCTGGGATAGACTCCAGGTTCCCCATGACTCTGAAAAGGAGTAAGCGGTTGAAGATGGATGGATGGATGGACCATATACCGATATACAAATGATCAGTCAAATAAACACGTAATATTCTGCGCTGACATGAATATCTTTTGCAATTTGGTCCAAATTGAACAGTTTTAGGTTCCACATTATTAAACAAAGGAGTTACCGATTCAGGTTTGTGTACAATCCCTAACTAGCTACGCTAGTAAGCTAGGTTGATTATTTAAAGAAGTCTTTAGCTCGGAAGACTAACACACGTAGAACTAGAACACATTTCAGGTTGAAGACGTCTTTGACTAGCGTGCAGGGAGATTTTTAAACGCGTTACGGACTCAAACGTTGAGATTTCTATTGACATTTCCAAATCGAATAGAATGCATTGTATTGTATCAGGTTTAATGAAATCATTTCACTGACGTCAACACCTTTTAAAAAATATTGGTGGGTATCAGATGGGGGCACCCCCACCCCGCAAAGTATGCAGCATTGTAGTGGGAACTTCAGTAGTGCGCACTCTGTCGCCTATCGAGGACTTTAATAGCGACAAATGTTTGATAACTGATGTAATAGACAGTCACGTAAATGCACTCGGACGTTTGAGAGCCAGTGACTAAATCAGACTTTCTCTCTTTTTTTTGTCTTTGCATGTAGCTATAAATAAACAAATAAATATAAAAAAAGCCCTAATATTTGAATTTTTGGGCTAATACTAAAAAAAAAATCCTTTTTTTCTAGTGACTCGCTCCGAGGGAGGGAGGGAGGGAGGGGGCGAGTGAGTGTGTACTCGAGTGTGCATGTGTACCTACACTCCGCTCTCATACACCCTTACTTTGTAGTATTGCTGTTAATTATTATTATGATTAATATCAATGTTGTCAATGTTTGTTAATAATTATGTAATTATATAAACATATTATTTTGTGTTTTACATATTTTTTTACATTTTCATGGTACCGTTTATTTTTATTTTTATTTTGATTTAGAATTTTACTCGTGGGGGAAAAAAATCACAAGATTCCAACTGAAAGAAAAAAAAAGAAATCTGGAAATAAATTTTTTTTTTTCCTAAAGCTGTGTTTAATTTGTAGTTTTTCTTTCTTTTTTTCTTTAAATGTGGGTTTATAATCTATGTGCAATATTCTGGAGAAAAGCCTTCAGGACTTCTGTACGACTGGTTTTTCAGTAACATGGCAAGTCATTTCTGCATTAACTTCGAGAGTGGAATATAAACCCAGGCGTTTATATCAAGAACAGGAAGTAACTTTAAGCAGACGTTCCACAATGTTAAACATAACTATAAACTGATAAAATTTAAGATGTATCATTCTTTAATTCATTTAAACAAACAAAAAAAAATGCTGTGGTATAAGAGAAATAAAACACTTTGGCGCTTTAGGGTGGTAACAGTGACTTTAATCTGGCTGCATCACGCCACCACATATTTTGGGGGCGGATGTGGCTCTGTCGATAGAGCGTGTTGTCCACTAATCGTAGGGTTGGCGGTTCGATTCCCGGCCCGGATGACTCCACATGCCGAAGTGTCCTTGAGCAAGACACTGAACCCCAAGTTGCTCCCGATGGCAAGTTAGCACCTTGTATGGCAGCCATTGGTGTGTGAGACACAGTGTAAAGCGCTTTGGATAAAAGCGCTATATAAGTGCACCATTTACCATTTACATATTTGATTATTTTCCAATCACAGCACACCCTCAAGTGATTTATCCTGCACTTAAAGGCCAGATAAAGTCTAGCTGTATACCCCAAACCACACCCTATTACTCTATTGTCATGTTGAAGCCTAGTGGAAATTATTAAAATATTTATTTAATAATTTCACATCAAAGGTAGTGGATTGAATTACTTATATTACACATTTTATAGCTAATTTCCCTGTGATGACAGAAACATAAACATATTATTGGTGGCTACCAGCTTCGACCACTAGGTGTCACCAAAACTGCATTTTGCGTCATAAATGCTGGTTTAAAAGCAGTGGCGTACCAAAGTAGTAAAAATATTAAAGCATATAAAATTTAAACAGCAAATATTAAAATATCGAGGGATAATTAATTATTAATAATTGATCAGTAATTATTAAAGTAGCTAAGACAAAAAAAAAAAAAACCGGGTTTATTACTACTTCCGTCAATAAAAAAAATAACGCTGACAGAAATTGCGTTTATTATTATTTATTTTTTTCACACAAAGCCGAAAGGAATCATGTACTTGGACCAAAAAATGACGCGCTGTGATATAATTCTGAAGACTTTAACAGACACAGTGCTACTGTCGTGTTAGAAGTAGACACGGTCCAAAGTACGCCATTTCACCCACTACGGAGGTTGCCATGACGACGCTCCTCCTACTTTTTTCCACCTGCAAGCGCTTTATATTCCGCAGCCCCGCCTCATATGCTCCGGCCCCGCCCATCCCTGCACGCTCACTATGGCTACATCTTAAACCGCGACCTAGTGCCACTCGGGATGATCCGATTCCGACAGGTGGCGTGTTATTTTAACACCCTATTTAGTTTAGCGCGGAAGTATGCGGTTTTGGACGCGGCCCAAGTCAGACCTGCGGGGCTTGAACTGCAGACACGGGCCGGATCCCACTCACATAAACAGGTCGGTGTGTCAGGCAGCTCCAGCTCCAGGTAAGTCCTGGGTTATTATTTATTTTATGTGTTTTCTTTTCCCCTCAGGGAAGTTTATTGACTAAAAACCTTTATTATACTAAATTGACTTCCAGTGCAGAAGGTTCCAGAAGGTGAATAAACTCAACTCAACTCAAGTTACACACTGATAAACACTCAACAGGTGACCGCTTAAAGGTGTCATTTTATTTTTAAAAACCTCATTACTCTAGTATAATTCAATGAAAAGCTCTCATTATTGAAATAATAGCGCGAGCACGACCTTCATAAACCTTTAGGTTACTGTATATATATTTTTTCAGGCTTTTGAGTATTTGGCAACATTCGATTCATTTGAACGGATCAAGTCAATGAGTCGATTCACCTAAATGACTCGTATGGTTATAATGGGCATTCGGATTCGTTTAAGGGATTCGGTTCTTTCAAGATACAAAGTGCGTGTGAAATCTAAACGAGGCTTTGAGAGCTGTCCTGTTCTCTTTAGTGTTCAGGACAGCAGGATGACCTTGTATTCGCATTGGAAACGCTATAGTTTGTCAAAGGGAAATAAAATATGAATAATTTAAGTGGGAAAACAATCCACTTTGGTTTCGTCTCCAGCCACACCACCGCACCCTGTCGTTGATTAGTTTCCTTGCAGTGCACGCCAAGTTCCTTACTCAACGTTTCAGGTGTTCACTTTCCACTGCTGATTCAGGACCACTCGAGTTTCCACTCATGTTGAAAACGTCAAATTCGGATGCGTAACGATCACAAATGTACAATTATTCCCAGGAATCATTTGTGTAGGAATTAGGACTCCTTGGAGATTCATTGAAATGTTCGTTCCTCAATCAATTCAATTCAATTCAATGTTATTTGTATAGCGCTTTTTTTACAATGTTGTCTCAAAGCAGCGTTACAGAAATTTATAAACACGGTATACAGATATTAAGGTGTGAATTTATCCCAACTGAGCAAGCCACTGGCAAGGGAAAAACTCCCCAAGGTGTTTAAGAGGAAGAAACCTTGAGAGGAACCAGACTCAGAAGGGAACCCGTCCTCATCTGGGTCACAACATCCATCCATCCATCCATCTTCAACCGCTTACTCCTTTTCAGAGTCACGGGGAACCTGGAGCCTATCCTAGGAGGCATCGCGCACAAGGTGGGGTACACCCTGGACAGGGTGCCAGTCCATTGCAGGGCGCAATCACACACACACTCACACACACATTCATACACTAAGGACACTTTTTTTAGAGACGCCAATCAGCCTACCATGCATGTCTTTGGACTGGGGGAGGAAACCGGAGTACCCGGAGGAAACCCCCGACGGGAGAACATGCAAACTCCGCACACACATGGCCCTGGCGGGACTCGAACCCCGGACCCTGGAGGTGTGAGGCGGACGTGCTAACCACTAAGCCACCGTGTGCCCTGGGTCACAACAGATATTCTGAAAGAGTTCATTATGGATTTATATGAAATCTGTATGGCTTAGAAGAAGCCGTAGTCCCAGCAATCTGGAATTGGAGCGGATGAGAGCTCCATCCAGAGGTAGGACACCCGAGACAGGTCCAGGAGAGCAGAATGTACCAGGGTCTTCCAGTATCTCCATAAGATCATATCTCTCTCTCTCTCTCTCTCTCTCTCTCTCTCTCTCTCTCTCTCAGATTGTTAGGACTGGGATTTAGCATGATGGAAGGTCTAGTCATGGTAGGCTAGATTGAGCGTTTTAATGCGTTTTAAGCCTGGACTTAAACGCTGTCTCACCCCGTAAACATCCAACATCTTGACTCCCAGCGTTTTCAGTGTTTTTATATATATATATGTGTATATGTATGTATATATATGTGTGTGTGTGTGTGTATATATATATATATATATATATGTGTATGTATTTTATTTAAACTTCTAACACACTGTCCTAGATGGCTTCCCATTCACTATACACGCTCACTACATGGGGTGTAACATGGTGGCTCTACAGGCCCTCACTAGCGTCATTTTGGTGAAGGAAAAAAATGCTTTGATAAGACGTATGTTCTGCGATTAAACGTAAGGTCTTAAACATTTGTGTGCGGATTAATATTTATAACTGCAATATTGTGTCGTCTGTATGGTGTTTGTGCAAACGATTCGGACTCCAGCCTGAGCTCAAAGCTCTGATGTGGAGTCCATCATTTTTAAAATCTCTCCACTGAAAGAATTAGTATGGGAACAGTCCTGTGTGTAACACTACTTTAAAAAACAAACAAGAAAACTATTTTTTAGATTATTATTATTATTATTATTATTATTATTATTATTATTAGGCTTAAATGATGTACAAGTGCATACAAATCCCAATTGCAGATAATTACGTGTCACTGTATAAATAATTATTTTAATCCGTTTAGAGTTCGGTTTAATGTCGTGGAGTGTCCGGGAAACAAGTTGTTTCCTGTTATCACGATCACTGTCTCACCAGCACCACCTTGACATGAATAGGACCTCTTCGAATGAACCAGAGCCTTCTGACCAATCAGGACGGAGAATTCGGGTGTAAAAACAGCTGTTGATGAAATATTTTTGTTGTTGCGCAAGTCCTAAAAGCCAGCAGCGTCACCAGTTCCTCCGCAGGCTTTGTCCTCGCAGGTGTGTCAGTATCAGTGCCGTGCTGAGACTATTACATCATCCTGGTTTGCTTTGCAAACTTTTCCCTCCAACACATCTACAGCAAACAAGCTTCACACACATCCGAACACACAGCTCTCTCTCTGTGTCTCTCTGTGTCTCTCTGTGTCTCTCTGTGTCTCTCTGTGTCTCTCTGTGTCTCTCTGTGTCTCTGTGTGTGTCGCTCTCTCTCTGTGTGTGTCGCTCTCTCTCTGTGTGTGTCGCTCTCTCTCTGTGTGTGTCTCTCTGTGTGTCGCTCTCTCTCTGTGTGTGTCTCTCTGTGTGTCTCTCGCTCTCTGTGTGTCTCTCGCTCTCTGTGTGTCTCTCGCTCTCTGTGTGTCTC